>JAAAQI020197770.1:0-21413 GCA_011800005.2 Stichodactyla mertensii
ACTTGGATTTTCTCTGCCAAATTTGATTCATTTCGAAAAAAATCAGCAGAATATGAGAACATACCTAGACGTTGTTTTAGCCATTTATAAAACGAGCAGCACGTGTTTTATCAAATATCAGAAACCCTCGGCTACGCCTCGGGTTTTTATATTTGATAAAACACTGCTACTTGTTTTATAAATATCACTTAAAATTGACCTATATGACGTCAAAACAATCAAAACAATCTATTGTTTAAACGCTAAGGATCACGATCTTGTGAGGAGGACAAAACAGTAACAACACAATGAAAATCGATATGAAATGCGTTTTGTGGTCCGTAGAAAAGCAGGAACAGCCACCAAATACAGTAAACATTGTGTTTTAAACATCAGTATGGACGACTTCTATCATAAACAAGCCGTGACGTCATTATGATAAAGGGCAATTGAATCGTACAAAGTTTGTCTCTCGAGATTGACCCACAGTTTAGGTGACTTTGAGATAAGAGCCTCTAGTTCATTTTATAGCCATCATCTTTGTCAGAATGTCTAGAATTTTTTTAAAGATTTGATCAACATTAATTAGAAGTAATATATTCTGATATTAAAAGTTGCATCTGATAAGATACGCCATTGACCTCTAGTTCTATATGGTGGTTATTGTATATTGCATGGTCTGCCAAAGAAAACGTTTTGGGCTGAAACGTCTTTTTAGGTGACTAATTTGATGTATCAGAGGCAACTTGAATGAAGTAAATCAAATCCACGAAAAGCTCCTTAGGAGGCTTTCATTTATTATCACATGGGGGGGGGGGTGGTCGGCAAAACTGTAGGGGGGCCATGCTACTTTGAGAAAGTCGTGAGCAAAAACATGAGGGAAGGTTTGGTCTAAATAACAGCTTTATCTCTGGTACTGCGCATTGAGTAATAAAACAATTGAGCGCGGAGAGCTCTTCAGTCAGACCAGAAAAAGAGTTGGGATTAATATATATATATATTTGATATTTGGACGTTTTGCCAAAAACAAACAAACGAACAAAACTAATCGGCCTTCTTTATTTCTCGAAAACATCGAAAATTTACGACAATAAGCAATTGGTGACCAAAGAAAAAAGGCCTATCTTCTACAGAACGTCCTGAATCGTAAAACAAGCCGACAATTTCAATTCTTAGATAAGAAAAATGCCGCTAAAACTCTTAATTCCGTTGACAGTTCCATCAGATTACCGGGCAGGTCAACGGATGTGTCATTTGTACGACTTTGATGACGTCATACTTGGCTGTTTATCGGTTGTTTTCGAAGTTGAATGCCTGAGACCCAAGAGACCCGATAAAGCTACATGAATTAAGACTCCTAAGAGGTCCTGTAACTGATAGTTCAACATTTGGTCTTGAACTTTTGATTATATTGAAGAAGGCGACATAAAAAAATGTATAGCATGCATACCATGGCAATAAAACTTAGAACTTTAAGTTTTATTTTGCGAAACTAATCATGTATCAGCAATTTTTTATAAAAAGATCTCCAATTACAATAATGAGGAGGTAAAATAACTACACGTTTGAACAACCGGATGACTGTGCTGTGGTACATACAAACACGTACATCTTGCTCAGGGATTCGAGACTACCAATATGATTGACAGTTGTCAACCATCAACGCTAGCAGATGGAGCTAACACATACCTACATAGAAAATCCCAAAGCTACAATACAAACGCTCGAGAAAAGATTAATTTTTAAATAAAGTTCCGCCGAATTAGCAAACTGTCTTGGTCTTACGTCAATGATTTTGTGTTCTGGGAAACGTCAGTTTGAAAAAAAAAATTTTTTTTGAGGGGGGAGGGACTGGGGAGGAGAAGTACGTAAGCTTGTCGAACTACACGTCATTATGTGGAAAAAAAGGAACAATTTCTAGGCCATTGAATTTCTTTGAGATCATTCCAGAAAGAAGCTTATTATCAGGGATCGCGATACAAAAACATTATGACCAAAAAAAGTATTTCAAAAAAATTGATGACCTGGTCAATTTAATCACGTGACAATCATTTCATTCCACCATGTCTGGCTGTGCAATGGACTTTCAACACGTACGCGTCTAGTTTTGTCGGGTTCAGGGCTGGAGGTAAATGACAGCTGTCAATCACGAACAAAAGTACTGACAGTGCAACTGCATTCCTTTATAATAAATTTCACAGAGAATGTATACGTTCATAATAAATTTCACAGTGACAACGTAAGTGATTTGGATTAATAATGTTTTCTCGTTTTCCTAAATTAGGATTCTGTTTCTTATTTCACCAGTGTTTAGTGATAATGTCTTGTTCGTGGCTCGTCCTTCGGTGCGCACATGACAACGACTGAAAGCCAACTTCGGTATGTCCTATAAAACCTTCTTCAACACCAATCAATTCGCAACGATTTTCTTTTCATTTCAAGTTGCCTTTGGGAAACCCTCATTTTACAAGGGGGGAAAAATGTCGTCGCTTTGTAAGGGAATCTGAAATGATTTTGGATTCAGGATTTTCGGGCATGGAATACGGACTCCGGACTCCGGACTCTGCATCTGAACTTCAGGTTATCAGATCGTAAATTCTGGCACAGTTAATAGAGGGGAATTTTCCCTTTATGATTGTGGATTCCACATCCTCGATTCAGTAGTTCAAATGTTTGAAGTTGGAAACTAAATTTTGGATTCCAGATTCCATATTCCAGTTTCCATATCTTGGATTCCAGATTTCCTACTTTTTGATTCTGGATTCCTTATCTTGGATTTTATATTCCATATTTTAGATATTCCATATTCCAGTTTCCAAGTTTTCATGTCCTGGATTCCATGATCCTTATCTTGGATTATACTATCCAAATCTTGAATTATTCCAGATCCCATTTTGGATACTGGAGTGCACGTTTTGGATTATATAGACATCCTCGATTCCAGATTCTATTTGGATTATGGATTTCACAGCTTCGATTTTGGATTTTGTACCTTGGAGTTTTCATTTTACATTCTGAATTGCAAAAACTTGCATTTTGGATTAAAAATCTTAAATGTCATTTGAGGGACACCATGTCTTTTTGTCGACAAATTCAAAACCAGATAGAGTAGTCTCCCTCACAGCTGTTTTTGTGTCATCACACAACACTCCTCCCCACCTGTTTGTGGGGAGTTAGTGCTGCATGATGACAAAGAAAATGGCTGCAAGGGAGACTACAGATACAGTGACTTGCACACATTTTGCATTCTAAGGAATTGTTTTGTAAAGCATTATGTTCTTGTTCTCCTCAATTACCAGTAACAAGTGAATGTCAGTAAGAGTAAAAGAACATGCACAACTCTTTGTTTTAAACTTAAATATTTCTATGTTTGAATTTAGTTATTCAGAACTTCCTATTATAGTTATGCCTAAAATCATTTTGAGGTGTATCGTGCATATGCACCATTACACTTTTGAGCTGTAGTTATTTACTGTTTGAGGGCATAATTGCAGGGGGGAAGTTTATACCTATATTAAATCATTAATTTTATAAACATTAAAAGAAAAAACCTGAACCATGCACTGAGTTGTAAAGGCTACTGATAGAGTCTAAAAAAACTCATGTACAAAAATATTGACAAACATTACTGCGGTTCTCAGTCACACAATACCACCAAGATGTATTTCAAAGCCGTGAAATCGACTTTTGGTGGACGTCAATCAAAAGCGTTTCTATGACATTAGGTTCATTTTTGTGTATTTTGTCTCACATGCTGTTGTAGCAGTCTGGGATTATGCTGTGAGAACACATTATTCCTTTTCTTTTCACCACTAAAATGTCAATAAGTAATACTCCAGTTTTGAATTCTCTGTTATGCAGGGTTAGCCTCATTTTTGTGTACAATATTCATGTGTTTCAGTGAAGGTCCATGGAATTTCAAAGTGTTTGTATTGTTGTAGTTGTTTATCCTTCATTTTATCGTTGGTATTTATGAATATTTTGACAGCACTGAAATGAGGCTAACCCTGCAAAAACAAGTCTTTAATCTAGACGTAAGTGGTATTTTGCAAATTCGAAAAGGTCTATTCAGAAGTTCCACTAAATTCTTTTAAACTGTAAAAGTTTCAAGCTAAAACTAATGATATAAAACAAAAAATTACTTCTTGATGTCTAGTAAGTGTGAATGTCTCGCCAAATCGTGTTTTAGTTTAAAGATCTAAAGATAACTACTACAAAGGTTTTTACCAGCTTTCAGTTTGCTTAAAAGATAGAAAGTAATTATAAGTTTTCCTTCTTTCTTTCTAAGGACATAACACAATTCTCCATCCTACAGAAAGAAAATCTTTAGTTTTATTCACGTTTTACTGTCTAAATAAAACCCAGATAACAAGATGAACCATATCGGTATTCATTCAAAACCTGACTGTTGTCATAGAAATGCTTTTGATTGACATCCACCAAAAGTCGATTTCACAGCCTTTGACAAATGTCTTGGTGGTTGCGTGTGACTGAGAACCACAGTAATAACAGGCTTTGTGCTAAGGTATCCACTTAAAATTTAAGGAGTATTCAAGGAGTTCCAAGGACCCAAAAATGACTTTTCAAGGAGTACGTTTTACACTGTGTTTTTATTTGCTCACCTAAACTCAAAAGAACTCATCGGCATGGGCATAATGTTTTCCCATTTCAGACCACATGTTATCCTATTGGGAATATGATTTTTTGTTTGGGGCTCATCCCTATTAATGTATCTTCTCAAGTGTTTTCAAGAAGCAAAGAAACAATACCCAAGGGAATGGCATGTGATCTGAAATGGTAAAACATTACACCAAAGCTGAGGAGGTCTATTATACTTCAGCAATGCACTTTAAAAAATTTCATTACGATGAAGTAACACTTGGTTGATAACTGCAAGTAGTTGTAGGCTGATTGATGTAGAAAAATGCTTTTCAGCATTTAAAATTGGTCATCCAAAAAATTTGGATGACTTATCTATTCCAGAACTGTACAAAGTAATGATTAAAGCAGATATTCATGGAGTTTTCAAGTTTAGCTAAAATCTTAACATTCAAGAGTTTTTCAAGTGCCCTTAAAAACCTGATGTAAATTCAAGAAGTTTTCAAGCAGTTTAAGGAGTAGGATACATGAACCCTGTAATAGACCTTATTCATGATAGCCGCCATGATGGTTTTCATATTGTAATGTAAATTAGCCATGCAGTCTTCCAGGGGGCAAACATTGGAAGAAAAGACCATTTCTAAAAGGTCGGCTCGTCCTAGAGACTATATTTTTATACCAAATATTATTTCAAACTATTAAAAAAACTGCCTGCACTTTTGGAGCTGTTACATTTGTCCTTGGTTCAGAAAACAAAGTAAGGTCAATTTTAAATACCATTTATTTTCTAAACTATTGCCTAAACCAGTCCAAATTAGAGCATTTCATTTATCCACAAAATGATAACATACATAATTACAAGAAAACTTCTAATTTTAAAATTATATCAATAAAGCAGCTGAAATCTCCAGATTTGAAGTTGTTTGCCCCCTCAGCAACCACGTGAATAATCTGCATTACAATGTGAAAACCGTCATGGCATCTATCGTAAATATAAGCTATTAGGTAACAAACAATATTAATGGTAATCAAAATAAATAATCTTACCGAAAAATTTGGAAGCCCTTGATCAATAGGAGCAGTTAGAGAGAAAGTATCCTTGTGTCCCTTCCAAACTACAGCACATGCCACTAAGGATGCCATCAGCACTACTAGAGCATTCCTGCCTGTACCAGCAATCCATATGATTTTCCTTGCTATTCTTTGCTTCAGTGGAATGTCATCACTATTGGCATCAGGCCATTTTGTCCGTCCCAGATAACGCAGAATTAATAATGTTATGATACACATACCCCCAAGAAATACATCCCAAGGGTTAGTTTCTCCTATAAGCTTGAAGGTGTCATAAACACAAAGGACGAAAGGTCGTCGAACATGTTTTAATCCTAGTAATGACTTCACTTGACTTGCTGCTATTATTATAGCTGCTGATGAGGTGAAACCACTAATGACAGGAATACTAATAAAGCGTACAATAAAACCAATCCTAAAGAATCCCATTGCAAATTGTATAAGTCCAGAAAAAAATGATAGGGCAACAGCATACTTGACATTTACCTCCGGACTGTTAGATAACTGACAGTATTGGTTCACTAAAAGTGACATTATGGCTGTCGGCCCCACAGTCACATCCTTGCTGGTTCCAAAGAAGCAGTAAATAAAGCACCCCATAAATGCACAGTATAAACCATATACTGGCTCCAGACCTGCAATAGTTGCGTAAGCAATCCCCTGGGGTATGACCATTAATCCAACTGTAATACCAGCAATCATGTCGCACTGAAGTTTGTGAAGTGTGTATTTGGGAAGCCACTGACAAATGGGAAGAAATGATTTCACCACTTTTATGCATTTTTTATTCATTTTTTGTTCATCAGTAGATTTGATGCCTGAGCCAAGAAGGCTAACTCTTGGGTCAGTCTCTACTTTTCTGTTTCGAACAGTTGTCATACTGTCTAAAGCTATGAAAAAAATTGAATAAAATTCACTTTAGAATAAGGATTTATCTATTATAACATCATCAACATTACTATGAATTACATTGACATAAAAAAATAAAACCAACATGTATATATGTACAAGCTATTTTGAATTGCTTGTTTACAACCATTCCCCGGAGGAACAAAAGACAAAGGCATGGCAGCCATGTTGGAGGTACAGACAAAAGGACCTCACAAGAAATCTTTTGTTAAATGGCACCAACATGACTCTGATGATATAACACATAAAAAAGCAATATGGGGTGCCAAAAATATAAGGAGTTCCATTATTTCTTGCTTATCTCAACCTAACCTATAATGAATGCTTAATGTAACATTATATAATAAGGATATTACATAATTTATAAGATACATAATTATATAATAATTTATCATTGTCAGCAATGCACTTGCAGGGGTGGTGGAGACAGAGGCTGAAAGAAGCTCAGTGAACGTACCCCAGTTTTAACAACAATGACATACATGCTCAACTGTAAAGTAGTAAAGGATTTACTAAGCTAGTCCTCTCCTTTTTAAGTTACCCCCCCCCCCCCCCACAACTGGCTTTGCTGTTTTGAAACAAATGTCTTATGTAATAGTTAGCAATTGGACTTCACTTAAATATTTTCAAAGCAGCAACTTCAGAAACGATTACATTTCCTGAGAAGGCAATACAATTAAGCAAGATAAAACCCAAAATAAAATAAATTACACATATTTTCCACCAAAGCAGTGCAATATTGAAGAAAAATCTAGATGGAAATTTCAAAATTGATTGGGAATCTGTGTTTGCTTGTCCCTGGTCTTGCAGTGCCTTGTCAAAAATCTTACCAGCAAACAAGCTTCATTTAACAAATTCACAAGTAAACTGTGAGATTTTGCCAGAAAATTACTTACAACCAAACAGAATTGTCCAGTGAGATCAAATTCTTAGCAAAGTCCCAATGTTAGACTTCAGTAATAACAGTTATATAAATATTTGCATGAGTTAAGTGTGAAAGCATATGATGAATGAAATTCAAGACTTTCGATCCTTTACTGCCATTCATCATGTGACAATGTGCAAATAAGCCACCACTGGGCATTGAATGGTCTAAAATTATGAAGAATCGACAGTGTCTTTTGGCTAAAAATATTCAATTTATCGGTGGCAGCAATGCACTTGCAGGGATAGGCTGAAGAGAGCTGAAGGCCCCCACTTTTTACAAGAATGACATGCATGCTCTACTATAAAGCAGTAAAGGATTTACTAAGCTAGCCCCCCCAACTCCCACTGGCTTTTCTAGTTCGAAACAAACGTTATGTAAGCTTAATTCTTATACTATTTAGCCCTTAAATGTTTTCAAAGCAAAATTTCACCCCGGCCTGCTCCCAGTCTGACCTTGTAACTCAGCTGGTAGAGCATCGGTATTTTCCATCAAAGCAGTGCAATATTTGAAGAAAAATCTAGATGGAAATTTCAAAATTGACCGGGAATCTGAGCTTGCTGGTCCCTGGACTTGCAGCGCCTTGTCAAAACTTTAATACCGGCAAGTACATGTGTGTAAGCTTAATTTTACAAGTTCATAAGTAAACTTTGTGAGATTTTGCCAGAGAATATACTTACATCTAAACAGAATTGTCCAGTGAGATCAAAGACTTAGCAAAGTCCCAACGCTATACTTGAACTGGGCATAACATTTTCGCGAGCCGACTTTCGTGGTTGGAGTCACATGAGTGAAAATCAAGACTTTCGATCCTTTACTAATAATGGAAAGACTGGGGCAATGTTCAAAAGCGACCAACTGGGGTAGGGATGGGCGACCGACACCACCAAAATACACTGCGTTGAATAGAGTATTTATTGATGTCAAATGGAATAGCTTACTATCGATTGGGAATAGGTTACTGTCAAACAGTCAAGCAAGTTGAACAGCTAGTCTTCCACAGAGTTAAAGCGACTGGGGAGGGGTGGGTAGAGTTGAAAAGCTTTGGTGCGAAAACCCATGAAGCCTCATTATACTAAGAATCTCGCTTTCTGATTGGCCGAGGCGCGTACTTTATGAGAGCACACAGCATGCGTTTGCACCTTTGTATTTTTTACAAGAAATAAAAAACTTGCTCGATGTGCTGTGTGCAGTTATAAAGTACTTGGGTATATGGGCAGAACACTCGGGAAGTGTATGAGCACGCGCGCGCGTTTTATATTTCTTCATCACATCCGATCTTTGGACTTCACAACATGGCCATAGTCTATTAACTATATCGTGACCTTTACCTCTTCGGACCTTTCGTGCTTACTCTTAGAGGGAAGGTTGTGATGTCCAAAGATCGGATGTGGTCGGGTTTCATGGGTTTTTTTCGCACCAAAGCTTTTCAACTCCACCCACCCCTCCCCAGTCGCTTTAGTTCTGTAGTAGACTTGCTGTTCAACTTGCTTGGCTGTTTGACAGCGATAGCTGGCCCAATGCATCAACTGGCATCAACTAGTCAGTTGAGTTGCTATTCCAACATCTATATCCCAATCGACAGAAAGCTATGCCAATCGACAGAAAGCTATGCCAATCAACAGGAAGCTATGCCACTCGACAGTAATCTATTCCAATCGATAGTAAGGTATTCCGTCTGACATCAATTGCTACTCTATTCAACCTATATGTATTTTTGGTGGTGTCGGCCGTCCATATTAAAAGATTTCGATTTTTTTACCTTTTTGCGCTTTATTTGCACTGATTTTTAGCAATCACTAAAATCGGATTTTGTTCGGAATTATTCGTTATTTTTCCGAAACTATATCGTCACTATTCGTTCAACTTCGTAGGATTATCGGAAGTGAAATGCCCGTATGTACAATGCCGGTCTTGCCGACGTGGCGCTAAGCGATTGAGAGGCCTGCGTCTGAATCAAGATTACTAGTGTTTGGCTGTAATCTTGAATTGGCTGTCCCTTTTTCCTCCTTTAACCCAAATTCTTCTCGTTTGATCGTAAAAATGAATATCTTCAGATTAACTGGGGACTTGTCCCATCTAGCTGCTATCTTGGCTTTGCTTTGGAAAATCTGGAAGAGCCGCTCAGTCGCTGGTAAGTTGGAAAAAACTGAGGGATCTGAAAAGATCATGGCGGCCGGTTTGGATCATAAACAAGGAACTATTATCTTTACCGTTGTCTCCTGAACTCTTTCACTACAAAAATACATTGTGTTTAGAAGCCTTATATCTTAATTTCACCCATTATCAGTATAAACTCCAGCTGGAGGTGTTTGTTTTGGAAATATTCAATTTTTTTTTCAAAAGTTAAAGGAGTTTTTGTCTGAGTTGTACACGTGTAACTTATTTATATCAAAGATAGAGTTTCGGGCAACTCGAAAAACTGTCTTGAAACCTTAACTATAATGCTTTCTTCAACCCTCAAACGCTGGGCTTGAATTCATTAGATTTTGTTGTTATTCCAAAACAGCAACCTAGTTTTTACACGCATTAAGTTTTGAATTTGAAAGCCTCACTGCAATTTACAGTACTTGACTTTTAAATTGTTTCTTGGCATAACTGGCAAAGGTGGCTTCGTTTTTGCAGCCACTTGATCACCTCATCAGCTACATTTACCTCTTATCTTAATCTTTTCTTATGTACTTACAGTAATATCATAAAATAATATATATTAAATTCTGTCCTCCTGATCTCTATTGTGAATTGATTTCATTGTTCTCACATAAACTTAGATGTTTTTCAAATATTATTCTTCAAAACCTGATGAATCAACATATAGTTTTACCATAATAAACGGAAGTTACCTTTCCAAAATATCCTACTCCTTCCGGATCTCTAATGTGTATTTTTTCTAGTAATTGGCCCTACAGTAATATCAATGATTTGCAAGTTTTGCTGCATCAATATTTACTTGTGGAATTATTTTTGCACAGCTGATGGCTAATCAATTAATCATTTAATCAATAATGTTTATTAAATATCATTAGTTAAAGTTTACACACACAGAAGAAATTTAAAATGTACTCTAAGAGGCAAGCTGCCTATAATTATCACAAGGGCTAATACATGTAACATACAGTGTAGTGTAATAAAGAAGGACTTTTGCATTATTGCTGTTGACTTTTTATGAGCACTGCCATTTTTCTTTTTATGCTTAAAATGGAGGGGGTAAAGGGTGCACCCTCAAATGCTTTATTCATGAGCCCTGGCTTGGGAGAATTGGGCAACAACTTCTGCACTTTTGAAGTAAAATAAAATACTTTTACCTTAACCTTGATGAATTCCACCACAAAGACAAAATTTTGGTGACTGGTACCATATACTTAATCCTATGAGGTCAAGGAAATTATATAAAAGGAAGATTTACTAATCATTTCATTTCTTTGTGTTTCAGGTCTCTCAGGCAAGAGTCAAGTGTTGTTTGCCTTAGTATTCTCGACTCGTTATCTTGATTTGTTTACTACGTTTATTTCTGTTTACAACTCTGTGATGAAATGTATTTACCTAGTTTGCTCCTGGGGTACGGTCTATCTTATGTATTTGAAGTTCAAAGCTACATATGACTCTAATCATGATACCTTCAGATTGGAGTTTCTGCTCATCCCAGTTGCTGGTTTAGCATGCTTGGTCAACCATGAGTTCACGATCATGGAGGTGAGTTGTTCAGTCAAAAATCATGATTTTGATGAGTGAACTTTGTATATATGCACATGTGCAGTAAGCACAAGCCTGCCCCATATTAATCCATCTCTCCATGATGGTACTTGGACAAAGACTGACTGTAGTGTACTTTGTCATTCACATGTTCAAATGCAAGATCTGTCTTAGGAGATGGCTTACTCTATATACATGTGTAGTATTGTCTCTCTATGAAGTCACTCATTAACCAAGGCATGTCCATGAAATTTTAATTGTTGAATATGCTGGGAGTAATTGTTCAATCTCATAAGCAAGTAAGGCTTGTACCAAAACTTTGGATGCCAGGTGCAATTGGGATTTATTTGCAGAGGGAGGGGATGCAAAGACCAAATCACATATGGTATTAAAGCAGGTCCAAGTATTGAAACCACAACATTACTCCAGCATTGGTTGGCTGTCCACCTTGCTTCCTTATAAGGGGATAAGGTGGAATTTCTGATCTCTTGCACTGCTGTTAGTGAAAAAACTGATTAAATGCATGTCAGCAGATGACAACATGTTGTGTCGTGATGGTGCCATGTCTGAGTATTTGGTTTGGACAAGCAATTATGCGCACTGTATAGATGAGTAGGTTTCATCTTTTCTGTAGCATCAAAACTGCTGAGTGCTGTGAATTTTCACAGTCATATGAAAACCAATGTCTTCTATGAATTTCTCTAATTAGATGAATAACTGTTTTTATAATGTACCTGTAGGTTTTGTGGACCTTCTCCATCTACCTAGAATCAGTTGCCATTCTACCCCAGTTATTCATGATATCCAAGACTGGAGAAGCAGAGACCATCACAAGCCACTACCTGTTCCTTCTCGGCTTGTACCGTGCCCTCTACATTGTCAACTGGGTTTACAGATTCTACTTTGAGGGTTTCTATGATTTTATTGCAATTGTTGCTGGATGTGTGCAGACTGCTCTCTACTGCGACTTCTTTTATTTGTACATTACCAAAGGTAAGAGGATGTCAACCCAGTTGAACTGTGAAAGGATAAATACATTTTTTCTTGTGCATTCATCATTCTTCCAATCCTTTTTAAGATACATGAAAGATACACGAGTATTTGATGGAATATTTCTGGCATTGAAGATGATGGCAAGAACATACATACAAAAATCATTCATTCCATATGTAAATATTTATCTAACATTTCATTTTTGCTTTTGAAAATGACCTTGATGTAGCTGGCATATACATGTAGTCACTGTCTACCCTGATAAAATGACAATTTCTTGCCATTTTACAACCCAATTAAAATTCTTCTCTTTTCAGTTCTAAAAGGCAAGTCATTAAAGCTACCAGCTTAGAACCTCAAGACCCTCAGATAGTGATAAATATAAAGTATGTCTACAAAAGATGGATCCAGCAGTTGTTGGAAATAAGTATTGTTGCAAAGTGAACCAACAGTTACAAATGATCCATGCATGTAGTTAAAAAGTTAAAAAAAATATGTGTATGGACAAGGCATTCTTGTGAGCAAAGTTTTTGTGGTACGACCAGCCAAGTGCTAAGGCCCTAGTTACATAATGGAAGGATAGTCTTATTAACAGTACCCCTAGGATGTCCCAATTTCAGGTTATGAGTATGTATTCCATCACCCAAAATGATTTTAATACTAAATCAATATATTCCAAGTGCTAGTCTTATTCTACCATTGTGTAAACTGGGTCTCTACACCTCAAATTGCCTGTCTCATATTTTTTGTCAGCCATAAGTTTCTGATATCTTATCACAGTCAGCTGCAAATGGATTAATTTTAGGTTACTAGGTTTAGTGGGTAATGTGAATACAGTAGTCAGGGTTCATTTGCCATTAGTATGTACTATTGTTATTTCCCAGTGTTCAAGTGTGCAGATATGTTGATATAGAAGAATGACAGTTCATTGTAATTCAAGAATTTTAAAGAAATTTTGGGTTAAGTTTTTGAAAACAAATTCACAAATTGATGGAGGCTTAAAAAACAACACTGGATATGGAAGTGGAAATATTATAGGGTAAAAGTCCAGGTAATATTACAATAAAAAACAGTTTTGATGTCGACCAGTTCTAAAGATCCTTGTTAAATGTTTTCAACCTTTAATGAAAATGATTGGTAAATGATTGGTGCTGATCAGACACTGAGATTTCTCTGTTTTTCCTTTTTCTAAATTCAAAATTTGTTTTATTTACTTTTAGTGCTTTACACTGTATTTCTTTTTATTTCTTTGTTTTGTTTTGTTCTTTTTGTTAATGTTCTTTTTCCCTTTTTGGAGTAGTCTTTAACACTGGTCTAAAACAAAACCCTCTATTGGAATATCCATTTTTCTTCCAGTATAATACACTGCAAATGTCCTGTAACTGTCATTGTAACATGTTACCTTGTATTTCCTCATGCATAAGTGTCCCTTATATATTAAAGTGTTATAGTTTGTTCACATCCTCTGGAAAAAGCCTTAATTGATTGAATGCATACATGTAATCTTATCACTACCACTATTTACTGTTCTTTGTAGCACTTAAACAGAGTAGATAGATCCTAAAAAAAGTGAAGAAAGTTTGCAAGTACATTTAACCTTTAACTTATTAATTCTCTTTCAATACATCCCATTGAGGATCACTGATTCAAGATACATGTATGCTAAATATTAGTTTAGTTGTTTAAATAATATGTACTATTTTAGTATGTGGGTTAGTATTGATCATTTTGCCTGTTTTCTGTTTCAATATTAATATTGTTTTTTTAAAGTGAATTATGAAATTGTCTCAATTTAGACCAATTTATTTGATTTAACTGGAATCAGACCAGTTCTCTTTTTGCTTGAAGCAAAGAAATGACAAGTACTTAAATATATGTAATTGGAAAATTCGTCAATGGCATACATTGAATGTACATGTACAGTGAACAAGTTTGTGCTGTAGTGATTCAATTTCATCTTACTAATGAAATAACTCAAAAGATGCAATTTTATGTATGTGAAGACCTGGACTTTGTACTTGAATCTTTAAAAATGTTATAACATGTTTTGAACTAAAGTCCTATATTTTACATGTTATTATTCATGGCTATTACTCCCTTAGAAGAACTATTAACGGTACTCTTTGATTTATAATCTAAAAATGAACTGCTATAAAATTATGTTTAAGGAGTTCTTAGTATGAACTTTTGAGCTTTTTGTTATCATATAAGATAAATTTGAAAGCAATAAAGAAAAGGTTTAATAGTATTATTTTGTTCTCTTTATTTTACATTCTCATTTATAGTACATGTACAGTACCATTGCCTCCAGCTCTCTTTCCCTAGTCTCCTTCACATCTGGTTTTAGTGTTATCAAGCCAAACATTGTGAACACCAAGCATGATGACACTAAAATAGGATGTGAAGGAGATCACCTTATCCCATAAATATCAAAATTCTTTTTGAGTCCACTCTGGAAAAAGAACCAGAATCCATATTTTTTTGGACAGGGAGTTTCTAAGGATGATATATTCTAATGCTTATCAATATGGACTTTAATGAGAGAATTTGACAACAACCTCCCCTCAGTGGGAGAGGTGGGTGTCCTTGGAAACCCAGGGGTAAAATTCTGTTATTCTTGGGAGAGGGGGATGTTCCTACGTAGACACATCTAAAGTAAGTTAGGCCACAGGCAGCCCAAACAATGTTCCTCAGCATGATTTATAAGAGAATGTATGGGGCTTGCTATAGAAATAAAAAAAAAAATCATTCATCAGAATAAACTGCAACAAAACTTATTGGAGTCATAGTCTGTACCCTCATAAATCCTCTAAAGTTTTAGTGCTGTATGTAGGAAAGAGCAAAAATTGAAAAACTCCATTTAGAAGGCCCAAACAGCACTAAAACTTTGTCAGAGGATTGGTGAGGGTACAAACTATGACTCCAAGAAGTTTTGTTGCAGTTTATTCTGACAAATGATTTTTTTTTTATTTCTATAGCAAGCCCATAAATCATGCTGAGGAACATTGTTTGGGCTGCCTGTGGTTAGGCCCTGAATCATAGTCATAGCCAAGGTACCTTGAAATGGTGTCTGCTCATAGTGAGAAAGCTGTCCACCCCTCCTTGGGAAAAAAAGGCAAGCATTGCTAGATGACAAAGTTTCCATTACATGCCAAGAGCCCTTACAAATAAATAGCTCCCACCAAAAATCCAGTCAATGTATATTGATAGCTACCCCACCCCTCCCCTCTCTAAATTTGTTACCAAAAATAGCAAAAAGCCTGGCTACATATTTAAAAATGGCGGACGATCACGAGTCTTGCAAGACGTGTCAATGAAAGTGTCTTTAAATAATGTTTTCTTTAGAGAAATCTCGTCCCGGTGCCCATCTTGACAAAGCCTGCCATGAGGACTCAATTAACCTTAAAAATACTTAAAAATGGTCTTCTTTTTGAGAAAAGTGGGCGGTTCAAGGTTCGGGAAAGAGGAGAATAGTGAAAGTACACCCTGCACAGAAACGAAGGAGAAAGCTTCTTCTATCAATGGAGTATGGGGAAGTAATGGCAAAATCTTTATTGCTTCAAAAAAAAGCAAACAACTCGTAGCCACAGATACTGTTCCCCGTCCAAAATGGAATGAGCGCTATTTTACAATATTAGAGGCGGAAAGTGAGTATTTTTAATGTTATTAAGCTTAAGTTAATTAAGTTATCCCACTAAGGGACAAATACCCAACTGCAAGACAATAAAGTGGAAGGTAAGGGACCGTGGAACATAAATTTTGATTTGGGGAGGGGGGGGGGAGGGAGCTAACGACTGCCAAAGGTAATTATAGACTCATGTCACTAATTCCTGAACTGGAGGCAAAATAACGAAATATTTTTACATGTTAATAGTCTTTGATTCTCTGGAGACAAAATGATTATTGTTTTGTCCTCCAGTTCCGAAATTGGTGAAATGGGTTTATATTAAATAGTAAATAAGTAATTCAAAATGTCTTGTCTTCTGATCCCTCCTCACACACAAAAACCCTATGCCACCAATGACTGATGTACTTTGATTTTGCAGGTTGCTCTTCTCCCATAGTGACAGTCTTACCAAATCCAAGTAACCAAGCTCAAATATATGTCATTCACAGCAACAGCATAACAGAATGTTTTGAAAACAATCCTCAGACAAATCTGTGGATTAAAAGACACACTTTCCAGCTGAGCAATGCCAAAGGATCAGAAATACTCTCTGTCGTTGTACACCCAGACACTAGTATGTTCTTTTGGTGTGAAAAGCGTGCTTCTTCATTAGGTCTGTCCTCATGTTGCCTGTGCATGAGAGAAGTACCTGAGAACTGGGATACAGATTTGCTGTCATGTATTGGCACTATTGTTGTGATTCTCCACAGTTGTCCTTTGATGTCATTGTTTACCATTGGTAAAGGTATCTGTTTGGTGCCGCATTTGCCAGATGAACATCACAGACTGCTATTTTTTTGGACTTTTGTTCCTAGAGCATTAAAGGTGGGTAAGAAGAATGTTACAGGTGAATATACCATGACGCATCCCATTGCCCTAAATTCACTTGAATGAACATGAAACAATGGCTTACATCCCAGTCAAGGTACATGTAGGAGAAGAAAAAAATGTAGTAAATATATGCATTTCTCTGCTTCTAATGTACATTGATTTGTAAAACTTATCTAAGACCAGATCCACAGCACATCCTTGTAAAGCATGTGTGAGCTGTCCCTTATCCTCCTCTTCCATCAGAGGCACCCAGGCTGTGCCTATTTGTAAACTAGTAGTGTTTTTTTCTCATTTGCTGGCATACAGTCAATGTCATTAACATTGTCCACCGAAAAAAGACATTTAGACTAAAAGAAATGTCATGTGATTCATTTGCTTATTCATTTAAACAGATAAACAAATTTAAACTGTAGTATTATTAAACTGTAGTATTATTAAACTGTAGTATTATTAACAGTTAACAGGGAATAATAAATATGAACTCTATGTACACAATGATTTCCTTTAACAAGCATTTAGAGGGAGTTTTTAGGTATCACATGATATTTCTTTAGTCTAAATGTCTTTTTTTGGTGGACAATGTTAATGACATTGACTGTATCTTATTTTGGTATTCATGATCCATTTGCCTTCCTTCATTAGGTACACATTTGGAACCACACAGCTATAATGGATCTGGATAAAACAGATTTTAAGTCAATCATTATTGAGCTTCTCCCCACGTGGCACTCTTTCCCATCACTAGACACTAAATACATCCTTAGCCTCACAACACACCCATCAACCCTAGAACTCCTACTTCTAGATAACAGCTACAACTTGTCATCTGCAGTTATCCAAGATGGCAAGCCTTTGATTCAGAAACTGTCTGTTCTTAGCATTCCACATCATACAGACACTAACCAAACTGTAAGGGAATTATTTGCTGTTGGTCTGTTTGTTGGACTGGTTTGGGAATCAGGGGCTATAGATATGTTTGATTCCAAGAGTGGTACAGTGTTATCTACTCTTACAGAGCTTAATGGTCTGAAACTGAGTGTCTGGACTTGTGCTAGTACAGTTCCTGGGACTGGTATCTGGTGCTCAGGAGGAATTTGGGACCTTAAGTCAAGCTCTGTTTTGGAAGTAGCAGAAATCATGCAGAGCTCAGTAAAACCTATTGTTAAAACAGTTCTTTCCACTGATAAAGACACAGAGATATCAGTAAGCAAAATGGGAGCTGGGGAAATGCTGCAAACTGAGAAGGAAGATGGGAGACATTGTTCTGCTTTTTCATGCCCAGTATGTCATTTTTCTGGTACAAAGGAATTTTCTGGATATCCATTCTGCAAATGTCAATACCAAGATACAACAATGTCAGGTCCAGCAGTGGCAAAAGCCTTTTTGCATGAGTGGAGCTTATTTCCTTACGAGGCAAAGGTTGCTCTGAGTTCAATCATTTCTAGGATTATACTTGACAGCTCTGAGAGCTTAATTGAAAAAGAATTGCTAGATGAAGCTGTCAATGGGTCATTTCAAAGTCCAGTCATTGCTCTAACTCTTCTTTTCAACCACTCATTGTACAAAGGATTGGTCATCAAAGAAGTCCAAAACTTCCTTGAAAAGTTTCAAAGTGATAAAAACTCAGACCAAAAATGCATTAAATCTCCATTGAATGATACTTTAGTTCCTTACATGCAGAAATTTGTTGCTCTAGTAAAGAAATTTGAGGATATTTTAGAAAGTTCAGATGCATTACTGTCTTCACTTGACTCGAATTTAACCTTTGATGCCACAGAAGCAAAGGAGATACTGAACAAACTTAGTCTTAATAAATCTGACAGTGAATCAATATTTAGACTTCAGTTTCTTCACAGTCGTAGTCCCAAGGAAGTGCTAGAGTCATGCGACCAATTTCTTAGTTTTCAGTCACTAGGAAATGAAAATGATAGCAGTTCATTCAGTCAACAATGGAGAAAGCTTTACAGGTTAGTGGTAAAAAGAACTATGATAGTCTTGATATTTTATGTTAGTGATTAAGCTAGAGTGATGGCATTTAACCCGTGAAATAGTTATTAGTCTAACAGAGATTAGCAGACACTAATTCCATTGTTTTCTTTTGTGTCTATTTGTCTATCAGACTTTAACTATTAGTTTCTGTTTCATGGGTTAAGTGCCATCACTCTAATAAGCTACGACGTTCACAGATGGTCTATAATTGTAACAATCGGTATTTTTCGGCAGACTGGAATGGAAGGATGGCCAATGGCGGAAAAGTCGTGCAACTCTAGAAGATTCCAATAATCCATTTCTCAGTCTTATATGCACCATGCTGTACAGCGAGGCACCTGATTGGCTGTTGAACGTCAAGGGGAATGGCCTGGCTGTGGTTAACGCTAAAGAATCGGACGAACGAGTGCAAGTATAATTTTTCTTTCTTTCTTTTGATACAAAATAAACACTTTCTGTAAGAAAGAAAAATACAATATAACCATGTTGTGTGCATAGCAGACCTAGTCAGGGATTTGATTATAAAGGGAGAGGGAACTGACAGTAAAGGAGTTTATCAAGATCACGAGTAAACGAAAGGACAGCCGCAGAGACTGGTGTGGTGGAAAGTGAACTTATACTCCTTCCCAGTGTTTCTCGATATACAGCTATTTTTAAAAAAAGGTTGCTGAAGGTTTTGTTGCATGTTGCATGTTGCATACTAAGGCCGAAATGTATTGTAGTCCGTATGTTAATGATGTCAGCACAGAAGAAAATATTCCGGCTCCATGGTTCACATCGCCAATATTGCATTTCGGCCTTAGTATGCAACATGCAACAAAACCTTCAGCAACCTTTTTGAAATAGCTGTATATCTGTGAATTGAAATTTCCATTAAAATGGTCTGTTTTTAAACTCTTTTAAGGAGCACATTTGTCAATCATTCCTGGATTGTCTTCCAGCGTTAAAAGTCGATGCTAATCCGAACTCCGCGCATGTGCATTCAAAACTCCTATGGGCCGCTGGACAAGAAATGCAGGCAATGCAGATTCTCTTACGTCATCAAATGTGGACTCAAGCGTTGGATTTCTTTACGTCTCTTGGAAAGGACACAAATTCCTTCTTCTTGTTGTTTACCATGATGATTAAAGCATTTCTACGATGTGGTGCGCCTAAAGAGGTATCCCTCAAGGCTCTAGATTTGGCCCCCCATGGAGTTTGCCCTTATGAGATCTTATCGATATTGCGGGATAACGGGCCAAGGTGTGACGAGCCATTTGAATCATCTAATCAGAATCTGACCATAGCGGATGTGAGACCCCTTCTTCAAAAATTGATAATATAGTCTAGCTGTTTTCCGAGGTGCATTCTGGTCTAGCTTGGGTACACAAGTACGAAGCCTAAAGATTTTGTTTTGAAGCTAGACCAGGTAGGACGACCATCAGTACTCCTAGGGAAAGACAAGGGGTCCAGAAAGGTAATTACACGAAACTTTGTTTTAGCTTGTGTAGTAACAAAAAAAAAAAAACCCCCCCCCCACACACACACTGGCGTATAATACTTATGTACATGTATTATTAAGACCCTCTGACCTTTATTTTGCAGCTATGTACGTAAAACCCATACAGGTAACTTAGAATTATTTTTATATTTCAAAGGCGTGCCGTGCGTGGCCTAGAAATCGTTACGAATGACAAAAAGATTTTTGTGTTGCTACTGGACGGTACATTAATTTTGTACCGTCGTTTTTCATACTCAAGCAGATAAAAGACAAATATTAATGAACTGGAATGAATATTTTGCGATAAAACCAATCAATTTTACAGTAATACTTTTAAAAGAGTTGGACTAATCAGCGTGTACGTTTTATTTCCACTGGTGGTCAGCTTGTGCCAATCAGCGCGCACGGTACTTTCATAGTGACTATCACAATTGAGTTTCAGTATTACCCTTATTAAAACAATCAGCGTAAAGATTGCATAAGCTTGCTAAGCCGGCGATACACGCTGCAATTTTTTCTCACACTGGCAATGCAATTTTAGAGATTTTGTTGCGAAAGCGAAATTGCCCAGTGTATCCTGTCTGGCAACAATGCTGGCAATGATGTCTCGCACAAAAACTTTGTTACCAATAGTTCAAAAATTTTAACTTTTCTGTGCAACATTTTGAACATTGCACGACTCATATTGAATGTTGCAGTGTTTATTAAAAGCATGACAAACGCTGCATTTTTCTCTGTAACAAAATCTAAAATTGTACTGCCAGCGCGAGAAAAAATTGCAGCGTGTATCGCCGGCTTTAGTACCAGAATCAACTAGGGTCTACAGTTAAAGTTAAGTTAATTTCTTTTTCATTTTTAGGAATTTCCCCAAACTAGGGGGTAGATTCACTTTCCATATATGCATCGGTCAACTAGTCAAACACAAAGCATTTCATTAATTGAAGGTGCGAGCATTACGGGGATACTCAGTAGAGACTTTAGGTTTCCTTGCTTGGTTTTATTCTAACTCAACAACTACAAAATTACTCAATTACTTTTCCAAAGCATAACTTTTTATAGGGATTTGCATTACAATCAAATTAAATGACAGGTCGTCAAACTTATGCGATATTAACTAGTAAATTTCTGGAGGCGTTGCCTCTTCATTAAAATGGGAAAAGTTAGAATATTTGAGTTGAAAGGAAATGAAATGATTTATGGTTTATGATTTATATAGCGTCTTTTCTATGTGGATATAATCAAAGGCGCTTTACAATGATTAATGTGAATTTTTACAG
>JAAAQI020197881.1:0-15320 GCA_011800005.2 Stichodactyla mertensii
ATCAACAGCTATTCATTCTTTTATTGTTAATTTACGATAAGGGTTTGGCGCAGTAACTTTAGGACGCTCGTCGTCGCGTGAGTTGTGGTAAATAGCTCAAGGAGCTTGATCCTGTTTAACTCGCCGACAATAGTAACTGAACATCAACCAATTGTACAAAGTTCAAGGTTGTGCAAAAATGTTATGTCTTTAACACTATGGAACCAGAAATGTTTTTGCTCTAGAAAATTCCTGGGTGAAGTAACCTTGAGACGCGATAAGTTTTCAGCTTGAAGTTTTAATTTATTTACTGATTTAATCTTATCTCCGTTTTAAACCATTCACGTCAAAGCGTGTTTGCTCCGCGAACAAATTGAGACTATTAAACTCATACCTGGTGGATTCAAAATAAAACCATTACAAACAACCGAAAAGACAAAAAGTAAAAGCGATAATCGCGAAAACGATCTACAGTGAACATGATTAACCTTTAATCCACATCCATGAATATTGAAGAGTGATGCTAAGCTTAACAATTATTCGTTTCTAACCAGTCCTGTCTGCATTACACTCCATATCATCGGGACCACACACCGTTATAATAAGATAGCTTAATTTTCACTAGATTTGTCAAGAAAGGCTTTGGCTGTCAGTGTTCATGGCTCGTTTCGCCGAGTTCGGAGTCGCGTTGGCGGTTGTTGGCGCCATTACGCTAATCGTGTGATTTTCAATAAGGCCTGTTAAAACAATAAGAAAATTGTTAATGACTTGTTTATCGACCTAATGATTGATTTAAGACTTAGTCATAACTAAACAGGAGTCAACCCGGCGCGTTGAAGTGATTTGATTTTACGGTTCACAAGAGGCGATGAATAGAGAGCTTATCTTAGGCTCGAGATAGACCCTCATCAACAGGTGTGCGGTTCGTCCCTAACTTCACTTAACTCTTGATAAGAGCAGAACCTTTCAAAGCGACCGCATCATGAAACTCACACTACCTCGCAACATCGGACACCTCTCATAATTGACCATAAAGCGACCCTTTCTGTGTTTGGGCACCTCTTTAAAGCGACCACCTATTTAAATCGACCGACAATCACAAATGCCTATTTCTTTAAATCATATTTTATATTAGTGAACTTTTTTTTAAACACAGCCAGTGATCTTGAGTATGGAGTAGATTTCGTATGAGTGGGAAACGCATGGTACTGACTTACAGCACGTACACGGTACGGTATGCAGTAACACTGAAATGGCTTCCCATAGGAATGGTTATCGTATGAGTGGGAAACGCACGGTACTGACTTACAGCACGTACACGGTACGGTATGCAGTAACACTGAAATGGCTTCCCATAGGAATGGTTATCGTATGAGTGGGAAACGCACGGTACTGACTTACAGCACGTACACGGTACGATATACCGTAACACTGAAATGGCTTCCCATAAAGATGGTTTTCGTAAGAATGCGAAACCGTACGGTACTGAATTACAGCAGGCACGCGATGCGGTATGCCATAACACTGAAATGGCTTCCCATTGCTTTCGTGTGAATGCACCCAATGTAGCGCTTAGTTACGGTTACGGTAAAGTACGGTACTGCTACAATACGGCTACTAATTTGCCCGTATCGTTAGTCCGACTTGAAACGAAATCCGCCCTAACGTAGGTTAATGTGGCGTTTTCTATTGTCCACAGGGTGACCATCAAAATAACATTGTTTTCTACATCCACAGGGTGACCATGAATATCTACAGGGCCATAACATTGCTTGTGTGTTTCATCTGGGTGGACTGCAGACCGCGCTCGACACCTGATCTCGAGGGCCTCGAAGGGACCAACGAAGAAGTCTTCATTATGAACAAATCGCAACTCAAACGTGGATGGTGTAAAACAAAACCCTTCAGACAAGTCATCAAGATCGATGGCTGCCTTCTAGCTGAAATTCAGAACAATTACTGCTACGGACAGTGTAATTCTATTTATATTCCACACCACAGCGCCAAGGAACCCGCGTTTGAGTCGTGCGCATCTTGTACCCCGGTGCGCAAGCATCGCCGCTCTGTTATCCTACTGTGTCCGAACTCCGACAGAAAGGTCCGGAAATACCGCTATACGTACGTGAAAAGGTGCAGATGTGTTAATTTCAAGTTAAGATCCAACGCAAACAGAAACAACTCTGAGAAACATTGATGTATATGTGCTGAGGAGCAATAGCAAGAGAGCGACGGACTGCGGGCTCACGTGGTCTGTGAATACGAACAAACTTGACAAGTCTTAACATTTTGTAAAAGGAAGCTTGAACATTTATAAACAATTGAAAATGTTAAGAAAAAACGTAAAAACCTAATTTCATTCTTAATGTAATAAGATACCAGTTAATTTACTACCGTGTAAATATAATCTTTTGGTTAAGGACGTTTAAAAGGTGTAGCTCCACTTACATCTTAAATCTGAATCTCGCCAATGCATCGTAAAGTAATGGATTTCCTGTGGTACTTTGGGACACACAGGAAGCCCATGGCATAACCTTATACCGTACATTATCATTTATTTTCAAGAAAAAAGTTAGCATTACCCCCATTAGCGTGCAAAGATTAACTTGATACATTTACAGTATACATGTACATGCACTATGGGACATTTGGACAATTAAGGGGGCTATCCCATGATGCAATGCAAGGCCATTAGCTGTTCAAAAATATTAAGGTTAATGGTGAAAATAATATTAATAAAACTTTAGCAACAAACGTGATGACCTACTTCTGTATTTAAATGTTAACATCATTTACAAGGTTGTAGAGGCTAAAAATTAAGAGTGGTTAGTAATGAGGTGTAGACACTGAGGGTGGTCAGTGTACAATCTTGAGAGGTGGTTAGTAATGAGGTGTAGACACTGAGGGTGGTCAGTTTACCATCAAATGTAGTAATGAGGCGTAGACACTTGCCATCATGAGAGGTGGTTAGTCAGGAGGTTTAAACAATTAACAGTGATGCACGCATGAAAACAGCAAAATTCAAATCTCGTGGAAGGAATCGCAAAATTCCAGGATTTACATATTCCAGGAAGCAATAAATTACATGATGTCACTTGGGTTGTCTGCGATGTGTCCTTATACGCTCTTGTATGCAAAAGCAAATCAAAAACTCTTTCTTAATTCGATTTTGTATAGGATGAAACATTTCAGTTAGCATCTTTTCAATAATTATTTAATATAAAAAAGAAAAGGAATGTCAGAAAAGAAAAAAGAAAAACAAAACCCTATCTGTACATAGCAGGACTCGAACCAAAGACTCCGGTCTAACAAAAAATTATAATTCATTCTAAAATATAAAGGCACTGCTATACCTCCGAGACATCCGCAGAGCTGAGGCACATTATGGACTCCTCAGTGCAGACCCGACGCCGGCATTAGGGGAGAGTATAGCTGCTCCCAGACCGTTTCACGACTACTAAACCTTGCTCTACATATGCTATCCACAATGGCGTAGAAGAGGAAATAATCTAGTCTATCTAGATGCATTGTTTTCAATGGCTTTATCATGCTAATTCACTGGATCTTGCTGGGAGCTTGCTACATGGTATGGTCATGTTCCTGATATTTTACTAGTGTGACGTGTATGAGCTGTCACGTGTTGTAGGTAGATGTAAGGGTACGCTCGGGTGATACACGTGTGATTAGCAACTAGCTACTAGAGATTAAAGTGAATATACATCGTTTACAGTGAGCGTTTTCATAGTTAAAATCAGACGTATAACGGCTAGCTTAATATCAGGGAGCGTGAGCCAGGGGCAAAATTCTGCTCCCGCCACAACATTTTTTAGATGAAATTTTTGGTACACACGAAGGAGCAAAACAAACATATGCCTTTCCCGGAGCAAAACCCTTAGTGTTGTATAGGACTTAAATACAATTTACACAAATTTCCCCTCAGGAACAAAACGAAACGCTTTACAAGCCAGCCAAAAAGGCTATGCCTTCACCGAATGCACAGACTACACCATTCAATAGAAACAAAATCTAAGCTAAACATTAACCTACAAAGAACTCTTGACAAGAATACAATTTAGCGTTCGGTCGACGAGGAAAGAGCCTCCCAAAAGCGCTTTTATTCATGAAATTTTGATAATTAGAGACACCATCAGACCTGTCTAAAACAATCAATCAAAAACTCGGTTCGTGCTAAGCTTAATTACATAGGACTATTGGACCTGCGTTTTGTTTTAATTGCAATTATAGTCACAATACTTTCGGAAAGAAGTACTCAATATATACCTGATTGAATTTTGAATATCCCAGCAGCGCTCCTAATATAATGTATTGTTAAATTGGTTGTGAAACAAGGTTGTGCAAATTCTCGTTAATGAAAATGGCCTTTTTCCGTCGGATTAAGGTTTTTTTATTCCTTATTCATTCTGTTTCCTTATCAATGCAATAAAATTATTGCAGATTTAACAAAGGCGGGTAACTGTCTCTTTATGACCCTACCATTTTTACTGCAGCCATTCAGTGATTGGGTGAATCGCGGTATGCTATGGGAAGCCTTTTACAGAGTTTCCTTTAACGCTTCCCACCAAAACTAATGCCGACAAAAGACGCCATAATATTTTATCATTACTGACAAAATTAATCAAAAGCCTTCAGCAAAGAAAAAGCTTTTTAAGACGCTGGAAAATAATCTACAAAATACTTCCTAAATCGATTGGTTTTTTGAAAACATTTTTTTAAAATATCTCGCCAATTATGATGAATGATAATTTATTTCGGAACCCGTTGAGACATATGATCTCAAGGTATACTGGATATGTCAATAATTCGCGAAAACTTGAATGACTTTTATTTAAAAAGAATTGTCAAATTTATTAGTAGTCAACTGTACTATCTGTTATATAGAGCGTTTGCACTATCTTTTTGATGGAACTTTTTAAATTAAAAAAATGCAAATTCACCTTTATAAAACTGCCATCTCAGTTCATTTAAGAACTCGGCCTTTGAAAACAGAGATAATCAATTCATTTCCGCGAGGCCACTTGGACACCAAAACCAGTTGTTTTTGGAGATTTTCGTATTTGTGTTATCTTGTTTGTCGTTGTGCCATTCATTCTCTCATTCATCCACTTACTAATCCGTCTATATTCTCGTTCTTTGCAGTACACCATATTAAGACATCAGTCCATGAAAACGTCATTGGGACAAGACTAGAATTTTTGTCTGAGTAAAGTTTTCCTTAGCAGAAAACAACGATACGAGAGTCTAGACCAGCATGGAGTCCCTAGTTAATCAAGCTTTAGAGAAGCTAGATTGACAGAGTTTTTACATATCCTTGAGGACTGATAAATCAGCAACGTCACGTTATAACGGTTAGATCACGATCACGATCACGATCATCACGATCACACAAATTGATTAAGTCAAAATCACTTTTTACGTTTTTATGCAGCATAATTTAACGCATCACGCACTTTTTTTGTTCCAGATCTCGATGAATTAGAAATTTCTGATTTAGAAGCTTTGGATTAAAACTGTACGATTGGTTAACTTGCATATTGCTATAGTCCGCGTAAAGGTATAATCAGTAAGAATCGCTATCGTCTATGTGGAAGGCGTTAGAATGAATATACCGAGAGCATTCAGTTTCGTCATTCTCAAATATAAAGAAATATTAGTGACAAATTGGAGTTAAATCGGATATCTCTATTTAGCCGTTTTTCAAAACTTATTTATCACGTTTTCCAACCAACCAACCAACCCACCAACCCACCAAACCACCAACCAACCCACCAACCAATCAACCCACCCACCAAAAAAAACCAAGTAATCAAACACTGTACAGTAACAAAAACAAGTAAGAATACAAAATAAGTTAAGCAAGCAAGCAAACAGACAAACAAACATACAAATAAAGCCGACAAAAACGAGTAACCAGCAACAAACCACATGAACTCTACTGAACTCTACAAACCCAAACCATTAAACAACCCGCCTAGCTATTGCTCGAGTCAATATGACAGGCGCCATTGATTTTATCAAATCAATTTCTTCACCATTCTTGAATTGTGCGCCATTACTGTTTGTGGTAAGAAACACGTGATTTAATACCTACAGAGAGAACTGAATACTTATTATGGCTATATTCGTTGATAACGCGTTATCTCACGCAAGTAAGTCAAGTGCCAGTTGTCATGAAAATGAAATAGTTTGTATCTTCAGGGACTTGTCATAAATTAGCAGTGGCAGGGGTGGAGAAAGGGGGAGGGTCATCAGTAGTTGAGCCTTCCAAAAGGGAGTGTCATCTACTGAAAATACTGAATTTTCTACGCCAGGGAACGCATGGAAAACGGAGAGTGGATTTCGTTGCATTTGTGTATGAGTATTTAGGATCAAAACTAGGTCGTTAAGACGACCTCTTGAGTGAAGTATATTGTGAATATTGTAATGAAAGATATGATAGTGCTCCTTGACACAAGATTAATTTTTTATGATGGGTTAACAAAACATGTTTTTCAGGCGCATACGAACCGCCCTAAAATTGAATTTTGTCGGACGTCAATCAAAAATGAGTGCAAAGTGTAGAAAAAAAAGGATGATTGACGTTGACGAAAACTCGATTTCTCTACTTTTTGGTCGCGTGTGGTCAGACACAGCGCAGTAATTGGGATAATACACGATAACACTAGATCTTACTTGTTTGTTTTACATGATTTTCAATGTGTCTTTTGTTCTTAAATTATAGATATCTTAATTAAAATAAGTCAATACGGTGTGTGGGGTAATGGTTTTGGAGTATCTCTTAAATATTTTAAAATTGAGTAAAAATATCATTAACTAAAGCCATAAGCCACAACTTGATGCTTTGGACCAGGTGACGGGCCAAACACCTGCAAAAATCACTGAGGTCTTTGATTGACAAGTTTTGACGGTTCAATCGATTTGATTGGTTAGTTATTCGTAAAGCCAACTGTATGTCGGTCACACAACGCTTTAGGAAAGAAGGTCACAGGCAAGCAAAAGTTATTTATGCACTGAAGACCTTGAAGCTTAGGGAATTCAACCATATCTAACAAAACACGAAATCTCTACAGCTATTAGACGATTAGACGGGAATAGAACATTTTATAGTCGTGTTAAATGGCTACGTAGGTTGGTCAAATGGTGGAAAAATCCTAGCTTGTTTAAGATCCAACTTATGGCAGACTTAATGCTATGGGAAGTTTGTGTACCTGAAGCACTACAGAATGGAGCTACCTTTACAAAATGGGATGAGGTACACAGAAAATTAGATCATTTACAACACGACAACATCCAGTTATCTCTCTGCAGTCCTACAGGATTAGTTCGAAGCAGAGGTTTTGTGGTTGGAGTTTATAAACGGCTCACTTTTTGATTCTTCATGATGAAGCTTTACTTACAGAGAAGAGAGGATTTCGGAAGATTTTTTTCAACGATTTCCAAGAGCTAGTTTTAACCGATTTAGACTCCCCAACCCGTTTCTAAGATATTGATACGTGTTCTAAGGCTTATCAACATTGCTTAGTACTTATTTTCTCTTTCTTAAAGGAATCTCTGTCGCCTAACAACATTTTCCGAGTCGACCAATATGGCTTCTTCCTCTACTGGCGAGCTCAAGACGAAAAGGTTCGCACAAATGTCTAAACAGATAAAAATAAAAAGAGCCTCGTTAAAATGATTCCTCTTGCAACGCTCGTGTCTCGTATTAGCTCTCCCAAATGTCGCTGAATGATTAATTTTTGGTAAATACATTTATTTGTAGGAAGGGAACTGCATTGAGATTAGTTTGGTTAGCGAAGTAAGACCAGGCACTATTCCTAAGGTAAAATCTTTTCTTGTTATTACTGTGTACTTTGAATGAGTAAATACATGAGTATCAACGTAAATATCTTCATTCAATGCGTACATATACCACATCTCTTTTGCCAATCGAAGGATAAATAATTCAGCACTAATAATTCACAAGATATTTTCATTTCGTTTTGTGAAAGATTTTAATGAAATTGAAAATATAATTTCTATTTCTGTTGGATTCTCTTTGTGAAATAAATAAACTGCCGATTAAAAATAAAATCATTACATACGGATTTAATATTCTTGAGTCCTCGGATGCAGAGATTAGGATTGAAGCGTACCAGCACGCTTTAGTTTTATAGATACCCTACAATTATATTGTACAGTTTGGTTTTATATACAATATCATTTTAAATACATAAAACTAGACGTTTTCTAAATCGGGATGAAATAAAAATAACTCAATAAATAATGTACTTGTCAACCGATGAATGATTCAAACCAAAAGAACAACTAATAAAAAAGCGAATAAGAAAGAGATTTTAAAGATTAATCTAAAGAGAAAGCCAAAGCTAAAGGGTAAAATGAATCTCGAAACTAACTGAAATGAAATATTCTGTAATGTTTATTGTGATAGCCACAAGCTAAGGTAGAAAGAACGCTCCCATGCATTTGCGATTCTCTTTTATTTTCAATATAAGTTAATATTATCTCACTTCTGAATCCAGGCCGGTGTATTAATGATTCATAGGGTCGTATGTAATTCCAATTGATTTAGAACTGCATAGAAGATCTTTCATCTCAGTGTTGACATAAGAATAAAAAACCCGATTGCGGAGCTGTTCTTATCCTTCGTTGACTGAAGAACCGTGAGGAATATGGCTAGAGGGCTTTATAGAAGACTTGTTTATCCCGAACACCAACTCATTTGAATTTGGAGTCACATTACATGTAAATTCTATGTAAGTCAATTAGACATCCAGTTGGGTTCGTATAAATTTGTGTTTTTCCAAAAGCCATTCTGGAGCAGTGACGTAAGCCCTTGGTATACATTCTGGAATACTTAACTAAAAATCATTTCCAAATAAAATTAACTTTTTTTTAGAAAATATTAGACTTTTAGAATAAGATTCATGTGGGGAAAATTCCTTCACTTTGTATTTTTTATTCCACTGCTCATTAAATTTTTAATTGAAATTAATGATTAAAAGACGGCATTCTTCACTCCAAGTATGACCAACTTATATTCTTATAAATTTTTAAAAGCAATCAAATTTAATAACGTGTCTTTTACTTCCTAAGAACCCACACCTCTTAAGTTCTAAATCTTTCAGTTTTTTTGTTTGACTAAGAGATTTTAGGTCAAAAATTCTTTAAGACAACAGCCAATTGTTTTGGGTTTTGACAGATGTCCATCTAAATTGTTACATCAAACATGTAAAGGAACAAACACTGAAATTGGTCGAAGACTGTCAAATCTTGTTTTGTGTTGTTGCATAGTGAAGTTGTGGAATAGTTGTGGAACTAAAAGAAAGCTCTTCACCTGGATTAACTTGAGTGCTGAAACATTAATAACACTGCCATAACTAGAATTTGTTCTCATAAATTATTTTCAAGTGTAAGCTGTTTGTAGCTTTTTCATTTGTTATGAATTAAGTTAAGGTCGTAAGTGCAAACCAAAGCAGGATTTTACAAGATTATTTGTTTTTCAAAATAAGGTTTTTGATCTCCGTTAACAAAGTTATATCTGGAACTGTTGCTATGGAAATAGAGATAAATCTACAGGCTATTTTTTGGATTTTTATAGATTTGGTAATTGTCATTTTAGATCTCTTGTAAAACTCATAGAGGACTCATAGAGATAGTTAAAGAATGACCAAACTTTGACATTGAAGAACATGTGTGTGTGGGTGGAAAGGCTGTGCACACATTCAAGTTACAGTCATCAATAATTATCTATTGTTTAGGAATTGTTCTTGCATAAGATATTAACATTAATGGACATATATTTTTTGTTTCTCTCTAAGTGCATTAGCAACTTATCAAATACTAACTGCATGTGGACTTTCAGCCTCTTTCTTCTGTCAGATACAGTGTGGTTAATTACCATAAACTTACAGCAAAACCTTATTAGATTGTTGGGAAAACATTAATATTTTTTTGAAAAATAAAATTGCAACATGCTAGTTCTTGTTTCAAATCATCTTGATCAGTAAACAATACTTATTCATCCACTTATTTCGTGAAATAAAGTGTAAGACTACTTAATAAAATGTCTTTACATTTGCCAGCAATTCCTTACCATACCAGTCTTCCCCAATAAAAAATTTAAAATCTTGTAGTCATACTCATGCTTTTAGTATAATTTCTAAGATTAAATTTTAAATAAATCCCTTTGTATTTTGGATGTTTGCTTTGTTACATAGTTGAAATACCTTGTGTCTACATGCTTTAGCTAGCACTGCAATTCAGTAATTTTAGGTCAATATTTCATGCATGTGAAGTGACATAAGATGGCTGTCCATTCCTTTTTAATACTTTAGGTGGTGGTGTTCTAAGAATTTCTCTTGAAATGGGGTTTATTATTTCAGCTCAGCATTTAAACCTCAGATAATCTAACTTAGTCAAAACTGGTGACATTGAAGTAGCATTAACACTGATTCTGTGTCAAAACTAAAATATTGATTCTGCCACTGATGTGCGAACCTTGAAAAAATTTTACCCCCCAAAAAATATGATAAAAATATAGTTTGTTGCTGTTTAGTGTGATATAAACAGTCAAGTCATAATAAGATTCAAGAAATCTGAGAAATACTGGAATGGTTATAACATTTAATGTATTATATATTCTCTTAGTTGTCATTAAATGTTTCTCAAGCTGTTGATACTGCAGTATATAGACATGAGAGAGTGTAATACGAACAAGTTCAAAAACTTAAAAGCAACTTGTATTTATTTGCCAATGGTTTCTAGGATTTAAAGGTGCGTGAAGCACTGCAGAAAATTGGTCATGACCCTCTGGAAGACAGGATATTTACAGTTGTCTACAATAGCAGTCTTGTGGATGTCTCTTACATTCATCTTTGTGCTTCAAATGCCAAAATTACGAGTGTAAGTAATAGGTCACCCACTGGTGACATCTTGTCTGTTTTGTCAATTAGAAATTAGAATCGTAAACTAATTGTTAAATATTTCCCATAAAAATTTGATTATTTAAAATCATATTATTAGAAAATTTTCACTTTTATAAGTCTGCAGGTTTTCCTGTTAAATTTAATGACAATTAATTCAAAAAATTTTTAATTAAAAAAAGAATTACTGGTAAGTGTTGAAATGTTGGGAAATTTAGTTATATAATAAATACCACTTATTAAATGAAAAAAAATTAGTTGGTTAATTATATATATTTATTTTATTACTTTGTGTGTTAAAATTTAGGAATGGATAGATGGTATGTCACCTTTACTACATGACTACAGGATAAACAATTGCAACATCATGACGCAGCTCTTTCGACAGTAAGATAAAGCTATTTTTCAAAAAAGTTGAAGGGGTGAATGGTAAATCCAGTGATTGGCAATTGCACATCGAAAAAGAACTGTTGGACTATAAGAATTCCTTTAATGCCTGCACTATACATTCAGTGGATGGCAAGTAGTATGGCTCATTCTTCTTGTGGATTTTCTATTGGCAAGTCTCATTTTACTAGGAGATTTACCTCACCTATCGCCTGAATTGCCAATTGCCCATTGCCCCTTCAACCATTTTAATTTGAAACTAAGCCGTATGCATTCTTGATAGCTGATTTTGTTAAAATTAATTTGTAATCAAGGAAGTTAATAAAGATACTAAGACAACGCATGAATCTATAAAACCCTGATCTAAATTATTATCATTTAGATCCATGCTGATGATAGAATTATGTTAATGTGCTGAACCCTTAAGATTCAGCTGTCTACTGAATCATTAATTCTTACAGAACTAATGTCAGTAGGATAGATATTAAACTTGGGGAAATTCATTGGATGATGAGGGAAATTCCATGTGAATTTCATGAGATCCCAGGAGTAGCTAAGGGACAAGTGTGATAACGGTTTTTCTTAGTGAAATTCAACGTGGAATTCCTTCATCATCCAATGAATTTTCCTCAAATCCCATAGTAGACAGACTAAGACTTTATTTTTGGTTTGTTTTTGAGCTCAATTATTGAGTGGGTGTATGTGTGTAAGCAGGCTACTTTACCTTTGTAACATTGAATTCAGCTTTTCAGTGTTGAATTCTATAGGAGAATTCATGGGAGAACGATGGAATTCCTTGTTGAATTTCGCGAGAAAAACGATATTGCCCGAGTCGCAAAGTGACGAGTGCGATATCATTTTTCAAGTGAAATTCAACATGGAATTCCCGAGGCCTCCAATGAATTCTCCTTGAATTTCATAGCATCTACAGTAACAATATCATAAAATTCTGTGTTAAATTTGCTCTCCTTGATAGCCAATCAGTGGGCAGGTTTCAGATGTGTTATGGGATTCTACTTCTAATACAATAAAACCCATAGTCATACCCAAAGCTATGTTATTTGTAGGATATCCTGTACTTTAATTCGAATATTTTCATTACTCTCTATGCCTAATTACTCAAATACTTAATATCAAGTTTGGCTTCAATTTCCAAAACAACAAATTCTTTTTGCTGTCATGAAATTTGATCCAGGATTAAGTCTGATCTCATCTTTATAATTCAAATATTTCATTTGCATTTTTGAAGTGAAATATCATTTCCAATAACACATCAAAAACAAACTTCTTGTCAGTGATTAAGACATTTTGAATTAATTTTGTTCTAGATATATTAAAGCTGGTATCCTTACGAATACACCTGGCAAAATATCAGTTAAGGGGTAAGATAATTGCTGAACTTATACTACATATTACAAACATGCAGTAATGTTTTATGAGCATTAATGTTGAAAATTATTAATAAACATCATAATAATGCTGATATACATTCATAAATATTGAAATTTTTCATTTATGAATAAATTTGGATACACCAAAAGTCTGGTTTTCCTAATTATAATTACACAAAAAGAATGAAGAGAAAAACAGTTTATAATAGAAAAACTGAATGATGAAAAAGAAAAAATTGAAGATGAAAAGTGAAAGAATCAAAATAAGAAAGAAGTGGAGAAAGAAAAAAGAAAAAAAGGAATAGAAAAATAAGAAAAATAAAAAAACTGGAAAAAGCTAGAGAAAAAAGGGGAAGGTTTTCCTATTTTGTGCTATTTTTTATATGGTTTTAGGATTATCAGAATTAACATGAATTCATTGCTTTTAACCAGAATTTGCAAGGCTCTAAATGTAGGAAAACTTGAACAGTCAGTGTTGAATGGTTTGCGGGATCTCGGCCTTTCTTTTGGAAAGGTTTGTTAATACATGTCTTTAAATTATCCATGCAAAATTTTATCATTAAAAAAACCCCACACTGGTTTAATTCTTATGACCAATAGAGCTGTTAAGTATGACATAATTCAAGCAAAAAACGACTTCCGGTTCCAAAATAAAAAGCAGTTCTTTGAAGATTTTTCTTGCTTTGTTCTTCATAGTAGGAATTGGTGTACATAGGTTGGTTTATTACAGGTGGAGGAGGAATTGTGGATAAATGTTTTGGTTTTATTTTAGCACATTTTCTGGAAAATTGAACCCAGAAATATGTCACAACAGTTACTTAACAGCTCTATAAAGCATGTTTTGGCTCATTTGCATCAAATTTGACAGGCACTTTGCATGAACTCAATTATAGTTTTCATGTGCAGTGAAGGATAACAACCATTGTATTGATGCAAAGTGTCTTTCAAAAAATGAGAATATTGTAAATATTGGATAAAGGTCTTTCAAGGAAATGTCTGTTTATACACCTTCTTCTTCACATATAAAGATATGGACTGATGAATAAAAGATACCGGTAGTTATGTAACAATTTTCTTCTGTTCCCAATTTCCCTATTTGTTTTCAATATGATATTTTATTTCTTCCATTTTTCCATTTCACATTTTATATTTAAATTTTTAGTTATTTCAAACTGTACCCTTCACCTCCAAGACCCCAAAACAAAATGATTGCTTTTCCCATTTGTTTCATTCCCATTTGCCATTCTATTTCATTTTCACAAGTATAATTCACTTTCACTTCTTTTCAAGAATGATGAAATGGACTGTGATGGCATGACATTTGAGAATTTCTATCAGCTCTACTTGAAGGTTTGCCCTCGTTTAGAGATTGACCAACTTTGTGTGAAATGGTAAGCTTGAAATTAATGCATAGCCTTTCCTGAGATAAGAAACTTGGTGTAATGTGGTCTAGCTTTGGTACAAATATGTATTGTTTATCATGTTGTCTATTGTCTATCTCAAAAAGGTTATGAAGTTCATATATATAATTTTGCCATGACCCTTGCTAGTATCAGAAAGCTTTCTCTCTATAGTATGTTCATAGCTGGAACAAATCCATATGCCAGTGGTGTAATTTACTACCACTATCAAATGCTTTGAGTGACTTCCATTGTCAGGCAATTTTACCAATATTCCCAAAAGAGTAGAAAAATCTCTGAATAAGAAAGTACTTTGACAAAAGCGTGCTGTTAGTGGTAGTAAAATGATGCAATCATGAAAACATCCTAAATCCACTAATTTATACATAGTCTATAATAATTATTAATTATCAATTTATTATTTATGGTGTTTTAGGGGTGGGGGAAGAGCTCCTTACCTGACAGTCAATCAGCTGGTAAAATTTCTAAATCAAGAACAAAGAGACCCTCGCCTCAATGAAATTCTTTACCCTTTCTATGACAAGGAAAAGGCTTTAGCTCTCATAAGAAAGTATGAAAAATCTTTAGACATGTTGCAAAGAGGTTAGTTGACTCGTAATCAATCCTCTTGTACTTACCTTTGTGTTCTTCCCTCTTCTTAGACTTTTTAAAAGTAGTATCTCTACTTTTCTTGGCCACTGTTAACACTGTGTTTTTTCTTTCTGATGTTCATTTTGACAGAGTGGAGGTTGGGGGGGAGTCAACCATCCCACCCCTCCCCTCCCTAGGTTATTAGACTAGGTACAACACTTCTCTCTTCCAAGAACACCTGGTTTTATGGAACCCTGAAACAATCTCTGGGCTGATCTAAGTCAGGGTATGGGGAACTCACAGTTCAAAATGGAATTTAGCAATGTTGGGTTTTGTGGAGGGGGGAAAACTGGAGGAGAAAAACCCTTGAATCAAGGAAGAGACCCAACAAGAACTCTACTCACATGAAGTGTTGAGTCCAGGAACGAAACCCAAGACCCCAGAGGGGAGAGTCGAGTGCTCTGCTATGCAAATAGAAGGTTTACACTCTCCTTAGTTGGACAAAGTAAATTTCATTTTAACCCTGGCCTGCTGAGTGTGGATTATGTAGGGAAAATGATTCCAAGCTGCTCAGTGTTTAATGAAATTTTCTCAGATGTTTTGAGTATCAGTCTTCTGTCTTTGGGTAGATTAAT
>JAAAQI020197992.1:0-21407 GCA_011800005.2 Stichodactyla mertensii
CAGTAACTCAATCCTATCACTCTCTTGATCAATTCTGGAATATTTTACAACCTTTACATCATCACTTGTCAGGTTTGAGTATACATTCCCATCCCAGAAATTAACCAACTTGTGACCGACAGAAATGTACAAGATGAATGCATCAGATATTCCCTCAAAAAAGGTTAGCTAACTGTCACTTTTCTGTTTTTGTTTTGCTATCAAAGCTTTGCTAAGTTTGGGAATTCAAATTTCAAAAACTTACTGTACTGCACTGTGACTTAATGTACAATCCATGTAGAGCTGTTAAAATCGGCTTTTCCAGTTCTGTGGGAATTCCTCTGCATTCCAACATCATTCCAGATTTCTTTACTTGAGGCAAACCTTTCAGTACTCTCAAGATCTGTGGCTGTACATGTATCTGTGTACACATTGCAATATGGCAGTTCTATATAGAACTGCCATATTGCAATGTGTGATCTCAGTGGCAATCCTCTACATTCCAGTTAGTTCATCAGCAATTGCTTTCCTTTTGGCCTTTGGTTTTCTTGCTCTTGAATTCTGCTGCAATGATCCCTAATTGGCTAATAAGACAAGGAACAATTTGTTGTGTATCCATTATTTATGGAGATTTGTTTGGTCTCCTTTGTTTGTTAGTTTATTAGGTTATTTTCTTTTTCTTCTCCTTTTCCTCAGCAATCAATTATAAAATTGCTTCATTTTCATTTGAACTGACCATGCCATATAAATAATGATCATTGTTATTAAATTCCAGGTGCAGTTCTGCCAACATTTTATGATATTTTCAAGCTGTACTGTGGTCTTAGTCCTGGGGTCACCGTGCGTGATCTCTGTGCCCGTTTCAACCCAAGTTCTCTTCATATTGACGAAAGGTAAGAAATGTATCTAGAAAACAATTTTTAACATGTTATGAACAAGGAATAGAGGATAAAGTCTCTTAACCTTTAAGGAAATCTATCTGGTGTTTTGTTTTCTTATCTCTTTTCTACTTCACTCCACTCCACCCCAGCCTACTTCACTCCACTCTACTGCACTGCACTGCATGGCACTGCACTCCATTCCACTGCACTGCACTGCACTGCATTCCACTGCACTGCACTGCACTCCACTGACATCTATTGCACTCCACTGCTCTCTACTGCTCTCTACTGCTCTCCACTGCACTCTACTCCTTTCTGTTCTCATTCCTTTTCTCCTTTCCGTTCCCATTCCAAATCTCTTTCTTCTTGCATTCCTTTCTCTTGTTCTATCTGCAATACGCCAACAAAATTTTGAAGTAAAGCTGAAGTCAGGTTGCACCATCCATTTTCAAGTGTTACAACACATTATCATACGTCAAACCATTTCTGAGCGTTTAAATCTATTATTTTCTTTTGCACTGGCATATTTTATTTTGAATTGTTATTATATGCAATTTTTATATTCGATGTTATAGTACATGTATATACACTTGTCATTCACTTGTCCAGCTAACATTTTTCTAATCTTACGTATTTAAATTTTAATACTATTAGTCTTATTTTACAAACTGCTTCACGCGTTAAAGTCAGCAAGATCCTTTGCCATAAGCATGGCGTTATATATACGCCATATAATTATATTTATAACAGTATTAAAAGTGCTGACTTCTTTTGTTCAATTTTTAAGTAACTGCATAAATATTTTATGTGACTAAAGTTATAATTCGCTTTAACCTGACTCCAGTTGCTTCGTGTCTTTATTTTCTACATTAGTGCAGTCCTTAGTGATGAAACCGTTAAAATTCAAAAATGTTGTCGCATATTCTTTTTTTTTCCTCTTCTCGTTTCCTTTATACACCACCTTTTGATAGCGCGGTATTAGTCGCGCGGTTCCAGGCTTTTTATTATTGTTTAGTTTCTTTTTGGTTATTGCACGGAAAATCCATGGAACAGCTGATAATGTGGTAGGTTAGGTCGTTCCACAATCACCGGTTTTATTTCTTTGGTTGTCTGTCGTCATCTGGTCTTTCACCGTAATGCTATGGGATACCTGTGTTAGGTTAGTCAATCTTCTCGGTATGACCAGTTTCTTCATGGCTTTTCTGATGTCGCTCATTCTCGCTGCATAAACCCAGGGATTTACAGAACTGTTTATCATGGCGCATAAGATCCCCCAAAACCACGCTTTCATTATTTTCGTCTTCATACAGTTATCAGCCACGAGTTGTATCAGTGTTATCACCACTCCAGGAAGCCAAAATAACAGAACGATGCCTATTATAATGGCAACGGTGCGTGCTGCTTTGTGTTGCTTAGCAATGGAAACGTTGCTAGCGTCCTCTCCCACATTGCTTTGCTCGGCTATTTTGATCCTTTGTCTTATCGCAGCCTTGAAAATGTGGACATAGCAATAAGCAATGCCAGAAAAAGGAATCCCCACAGATACGATGCATACGAGGAGCCAGACCATTGGAAGCTCGAAGGGGTCCGTAGTGACAAAACGAACATACGGGTAAAAGATTGAAATAGTCCAGATGATAACCGTAGACACTGCACACACACGAGGAGTGATGAGCTGATGGTAACGAATGGCTGACGTAATGGCAAAGTACCTAGCGGAGAAGAACAAAGGGCAAACGTTTAGGCTTCACAAAACTGGCGAGACATGGTAGTGAAAGTAGTTTTATATTCTTTTACATTCTTGGCATTGCGACAGCAGCAACATCAACCACAACAGCAGCAACAGCAATGGCGGCACGATATAAGAATTATAGCATCAACAAACAAGCAACAGCGGGAACATCAACAAGGAGTAATTGATGTTTATTTGCTGTTCCTTGTAATTCGAAACACGAGCTACTATGTGAAAACTAATTTGCAATAATTTCTATATGAGCCATGGGTAAAACAATCATGTATTTCAAATTAAATCTATCTCATCGTACCAGTTATGTTTTTTATATTAAATGATAAGTCCTCTGCCGTTACAGTCAGTAGCATATGGCATGGAAAAACGCCATCAAGAAGTTAAGCAGCACTCAAACTACGAAATTCTTCGAGGTCATTCAACAGCTGACCCTATCTAGAATCAATACTGAGAAATATTGTCGGAAAGGTTATAGGCACTTAACCTTTTGTTCCAGTCTTGATTTAAGAGGCCTGACCATTGACATTAAATAAGATTCTGTTCATTTTTCCGCACAAAACGTGTTTAATTAGAAGCCGAAGAGCCACTGTTTCATAATCTCTCGTTCATTCTCACTACCGCGGCAAGATAAAAACTCTTCTCCTAATTAATTTTATTTGACTTTGTATGCCTCGTTGATGTGAACCGAGTTGTCTGTTTACGAGCCAAGATTTGCTTATAAAAACTCTTCTTTTTAGGTGCGAAACCAATTGTTCTTATTTGACTTTGTATGCCTCATGTGGATGTGAACAGAATTGTCTGTTTACTTAAAATTACTGCTTTAGTTTATACTTTTCAATGATTGTATTTTAAACTTTTGATATAAAAATACGATATTTGCATGCTGAAAAGGAGAGGCGGGTTACTTGCGATGCGAAAAGCTTGTAATTAAGTTGTCGGAAAGTCAAAAAACTTTTTTTGTTTTAGCTCTTTTAATCGAAATTCTCTAAGTCGTTGACCAGGAAACGTGTCGACTTAAAGCATTAGTGAGAAATTGTCGTCCATATGCCTTCCATTTCAAGTATTTATAGTATTTATCCCGGTATTTAAGAATAAAGGTTGGTAATTAGAAACGCGACATGAAGCTTACCAGCAAGTTAGATTCACGAATTTGAGCTACACCTGTCCCTTCCCTTCCAAAATTACGGCTTTATTTTATACTTTTCAATGATTGTATTTTAAACTTTTGATATAAAAATATAATGTTTGCATGTCGTAAAGGAGGGGCAAGTTACTCATGCAAGGCGTAGGGGTGGTAGAGCCAAGTTGAAACATTGTTGGGAAGTCAAAAAATATGTTTGGTTGGTTAGTACAAATTGTCATCCACTTTCCTTTCTATTTAAAGTATTTATCCCGATAGAAGTCACTAAATTTCAATTCAGCGTAAGGGAGAACTCCCATCCATTTGCGTTTAAACTCAAATTCGCTTGAAATAATGAAACGAAAAAAGGGTTTCAACTCGAGTTTGGACTTGATGTTTTCTACTATATACCGTCCGTTGCATCTACCCGTGAACACTCGCGATAGAAACATGTTCTCTCGCGCCGTTAGATTTCAACGTTTTTAGCCCTTCAAATTTCAAAGTTCCTCTCGCCTACTGAATTGCGATTTTCTAAAAGTAAATGCAATTTAGGCCCGATCCATACGCCGCTCCACTCATGTGCCGAACCTAATTGATGGACTAAGTACGGCAAAAGAGCGGCGTATGAATCAGTTTGGTTCGGCGGTTTCAATTTGGTACGGCAAACAAATTAAGTTCGACAGGGTTTGCCGCATTGTGAGACAATGCGCTCGGCGGCAGCTCTTCCGAAAAAGTCGTGGAACTGGGACAAAGACGGGAATAACTTTAAAATTGACGATCTTAAAATTTTTTAAATTTGTAAGCGGAAAACTTTAAAGCTTGACGTCGCGACAGAACATACTCTAGTCGTGACTATATTCACGGGCTGACGTAACGGACGCTATCATGGATTCGGATAGCGACTTGGAATATTTTTGCGTTCACTGAAACATGGGAGACTATTTTGGAGTATTTTGTTAAGAATTGGCTATTAATAAAATACTCGTTACTAACCTGTCCACTGAAATAGCGCAAAGCCCAAAACTAGTAGCAGTGAAGGACTGAAGCACCAGTATGTCAGCTGCTTTAGCAAAAGGTAACTCGCTGTACCAGTAGTTCTTATAACATCTAACAGCCAGCATAGGATGGACGATTAGCCCAACTACAAAATCAGCCAAAGCTACCGAAACCAAGAAATAGTTGGAGACAGTTCTGAGGGACGGGGTTTTGTAGATGGCTAACATGACTGTAAAGTTACCAGCTGTAGCTAGTACTCCAAATAAGAGGTGAAGGACCGTAAAGAGGATTGAGATTTCCGACACCAAATCACCATAGCATTGAGGATCGATGGGTATAGCATCCATAATGTTAGTTGCACTTTCTTATTTTGAGTGATTCTGTAAGATAATAGGATTTGAGTGTTACACAAGCGATGCACCCATTTTATTACTTTTATGGTACTCATCGCCTAAACATTAGTTGTACAAGGGGCTTTTCTGAGATAGGTAAACAGGTGCATTGTGTCCGTATAAACATCATCATATAAGGTATTGATGAACAAAAGATGTTTGTGCCGAAGCTAGACCGTGATTCACCGTGCTTGCTATCTCAGAAAAGGCCGGCAATAGGTCTTTCCCAAGATATGGTTAAGTGAGGCCAGTACTAGCCAAAACCTCGATTTTATCACATTAGCAAGTTCTTCATGGTGTTATTGTTCAAATAATTGTTTAATCGGCAACTCTTCTTTGCTTATTGGTTGATCATACCGAAGTCCATTGTATCATCATTATCATATATCTATCATACATATATCTATCATTCTATTTTTATCTTGAAAAAGGACTATTCCATAAAGTGTGACGTGTTGCTGAAATTTTCTTGGGTTCGTCATGTGACAAACAACAGTCTCAATGTTTTATCATGGTATTCATGTGTTCCCACGAAGCGCCAGCCTTTCCGCAGCATCCGATTGGCTGGAAGCGAGTGAAAAATTCATTTAATCCTTCTAAGCTCAATAAAAACTAATGGAAAAAGGGTGATTAAAAGTTAAGACACCTGTAACGTTTACAGCATGAAAAGCCAATTTCAAATAAATACATTGGTATTGCGTGAGGAATTCGTTTCATTCCTGGGAAAAAAGGTATTCGAGAAGCAACTCGTCCTTGGTGAAAAGCTCTTTTGGAAAATAGCACTTTACCTGAGGTCTTTGTAGACTTTGGAAATGTAATTTTAAAGTTATTATGTGCTATTATATTTGATTTTTCTCATCTTACTCTGCTAGAATGAAACATAAGAATGGCCTCATGTTTTTTGTTTTTGTTTTCCTGTGGTTTATCTTAAAAAACGCCATTAATTACTCCCTGTCCATGGTCATGTTCCCTCAGCTAGTGCTTTCGCTTATTTTCTTATTTTTTCTCCTCATCCTTCGCCTCCTCCAGTCTTTCTGTTAACTGTCTTTTGATTTTTTTTAACCATACTTGAAGTATGAGGCTGTAATTTATTGATGTTTTTACCCCATGCGTACGAGGGTGTTTTCATGTTTGCAATTTAGGATTTTTACACTACAGAAAATGAACTTTCTGAAGTTGTCACGATAATGAATGTACAGCCAAATCAGTGATCTAAAAAATAAATATGTATGTATCTGTTCTTTCAGTAATATATTATTATGACATCTTCATTTCATTTCTTGATCAAGCGTTCGTGTTTTCCCAAAACTTTGAATTATTTGTAATTTTTTCTTTACCTCAGAGATGTTGCTCTTGCAAGACGATGACAACTGGTTTTCTTTCTTAACCGGTTCCCCCAGCTTTTTAACATGCCATGAAAAAGTCCATCAAAAATAGACCCTAAAATCTAGTGGAAGATGTTTTCAAGAAGGTATCTGGTCGTCGGTCTATTGAATTTCAAAATTATTCTGAAGGACGTGTTTCCTGCGTACAAGATTTAAATAAAGCATTTATCCAACGTTAGCAACATCTGCATAGAGGCTAAGTCTAGTTTGCCAATCGGGGGAATTTTTTAAATTCAATTATTTCCAAATTGGATAGGCATGGCAGGTAGCCCTTATTATTTATTAATTATATCGTAGGACTAAAATCAGTAGAAGCAACTGAAATGGCTAGTAAAAGGCTATAAGTTTGGAAAGTAATCGTGTAGGTGGCCTTCTGGGATTTTAGACAGTCTAATGACATAAATAGAATTACTTTAATTAGAAGATTCTATATGCTTATGTAGAAAGACCTTTTTCCAAAGATCATTGACGTCTTTCGAAAATAATTAGGCTTCGGTAATTGTTAGCTGGAAAAAGAAAAAAGAAAAATAACACTCAATTAGCGCAGCTCGTAAAGCCAGCTGTTGACTGTAGCTCTTTAATGGCTTTCACTCTCAGCCAATCAGAAAGCGACGAAGGGCTTACCATCCAATCACAAACTTGGAATATTCCATTCAAAAGTGAAGGTAGAAAATTTGCTCTAGTCTTAGTTCTTTTAAATCAATATTATTCAAGTGTTACAGTATGTACTTTGTCAAACACTTGATCAAGATCATATCTATACTTGGAAGTCCTTGAGTTCGAAGTTTAATTAGTTTAGTCGCCAGTGTTGTTTCAAACACGTAGATTATACAAACTGATTAACTAAGTTACTTGTATGAGCAATTGCGTTATTTCATTGTGACATCACATCAAAACAATATATTGTTTCAACGCTAAGGATCATGGTCGTGGGAGGGGAACAAAACAGTAACAACACAAAGAAAATCGACATAGACCTAATCAGCTAACGCAATGTTTATATTCTTTCTCCCATTTCAGTTCTTTTGATAATTCAATGCTTTGTTTGAGTTCTTTTTGTATCAAAGAGTTTTTTCGTGCGTAAATTACATACAAAAGAAACGTCACTCAGGGGAATGATCAGGTGATCTGAAATGGGTCAAATAATGTAAACATTGCGTTAGCCGATTAGGTCTATTAAATACGTTTTGTGGACCGTAGAAAAGCGATAACAGCCACCAAATACAGTAAATATTGTGTATTAAACATCAGTATATCTTGTATTTGGAAACCTGACAATTACAGAATGGAAGAGCGAATTTTGTTCAAATTGCTATTGTTCTGGACGATTCTGCGTCCCTCATAAACAAGCCATCATGACGTCATAATAAAGTAGGGCGATTGCCATTGTCTTAGCAGAGCGAATTTTGTGACACCATAATGAAATAGGACAAATCAATGTACGTTTGATACTTAGCTTTTTTGTTTTTCCTGCCATCACTATTATTTATTATTAAACATTACTATTTTTATACAATTCTTAGTGGGCTTTCGCTTAGTTTTGAGCTTACTCTGTTGTGATAGCCGAGTCCTTTTGCATGTTATTATTATTTTTTGTATTATTATTGCTATTATTTTTGATTTTATGAGAAACAGACTTAACGCGCAATTTTATCGAACTGAAAAAACAATCTAGGCTGATCTAAGTGAGGGTACGGTTAAGTTGCAGATCACATTGTAATTTAGCATGTTAGGTTTGCGGAGGGAGGAAAACCGGAGCACCCCGAGAAAACAATCAAGAAAGAGACCCAACAGGAACTCTAAACATGAAATGTCGAGTCCAGAAATCGATGAGAGGCGAGTGCGCTAGCGCTACCACCCTTGATTCTCTAAAGCCTGGTCCTCACTAGCGACATAAGCATAAGCATAAGCAACATACGCAGACTCAGTAGTGTACCGCTCATTAGCGGTGCTTATCTTTTCTCACACCTCGGTGATAAATGCAGTACTTAGTCTGCGTATGTTGCTTGTGCTTATGCTTGCGTCGCTAGTGAAAACCAGGCTTAAAGGAATAACTGAAGTCGTTCCTTCATGCACGGAAAACTTTGACAACCCGTATGTAATCAATCGTAACTAATTTTTTTTAGTTTCCTTGAGTTGTTATCTTCTTATGTGGGCACGACTGAAAAGGCTAATTCTCTGTCTTTTTTCCATTGTTTACTGAATTTCTTCTATTCATTTATTTACTCTTTATCTAAGCATTTCCCTGGTGAAAATGTGTAATCTATTTCGTGTTATTGTAGCATTGCTGTTATTCCTTTAGAAAAGAGAACTCACTTTTGAATTTTTTTCGTGCAAAAATCAAAAATTTGTCACATTCTAAGCAATCCATGTCAAATTTTTAAGGAGTAAATACTGCCGTCTGAATAGGATTACAATATTTGATATTTTGAGTTTGTTAGTCTCTCAAGCGTTCATTAGTGATGAGAATTTCTATAACATTTACAGTGTTATTGCATTTTTTTTTTTTATTTGACATTTTTAATTTTATATCAAAAGAAACTGCCTAATTATCACCGCTATAATTAAAGGTACCGAAAAAAACGGAAGTTTTAAGATTCGCGATTACTTGCAAATACTACTGAGGATAATTTTAACCCAGCTCCATCCCACTCTCACTGATTAAAAAGTGTTCCTGAATATTCGATTTTGAAAGAATTTCTCCGTGAGATTGCAAGCCTCACTTCTTCAGAATCCACTAATGCATGTAAAAGTTAACTGTGTTTAAATTATCTCACCAGAATTCTCATTTCGCTTTTTTAAGTGTAATTATTCAGACTTTACATGAAAAAAATTCCGTATCAGCTCCATTTTATCTTTGATATCTGTTACAGTATTATACTTACTTTACATGAAAACAAACAAGACTCCAGACCAATGGTTTTAGTCCGACGATTTCTTCTTGTCGACCATGTCCTAGGAAAGTTGAGCTGATTAATAAATACGCTTGACATACATTTGAATTGAGAAAATGCTGTGCAGGACGTTGTGTGCAGAGTAAAACAGAGTAAATTACGAAAGACCCTTTCCTCACCTGTCAATAATGTATCCTATATCCGCATCTAAAGTCGCCTTTGGCAACTTCTGATTTGACTTGGTCCCGCACTATAGCCCCTTAATCAAGAAAGGAAGTCGGCTTTTTTTTTCCTGTCAAACGAAATTATGCACATCTTTAGTTTTTCTAAGATTAACCATGTATATCAAACATCGGTCGTATCCTTTTTTGACAGTCAGTTAACATCGAAATAATTATCAACATTATTACTCGGGAACCTAAATTTTATTGTTATTATTCTTTTAATTACCGTAAAGTAGACCTTTCCCGAATTCACTTGGATGATCACGAAACAGTGGTTTCAAGTCGAGATTGGTCTTGATAAATAAAAGAATCAAGTTCAGTCTCAACTTGGAACCATGGACCTTTCTCACGCGGTAGCCATATTTATTTCCATGAGAATAAAAACCTGGCTAAACTGCTTGAATACGAGGCTCGCTGGGCTAAAAGGTATTGTCTCAGCCAACGTGGTTGCTGCATGAGAAAGGTGTATTGTTTTGTGATCATCAAATCAACTTTGGAAAAGGTTTTTTTTTGGAAAAAGCGCTGTTAGGAACGGGGAGGCGCTCGTTCAAAAGTAGTGAATAGAGCGGATTTCGTATGACTGTGAAAAGCTCGCGGCACGTTCGGTGCCGTAAGCGTGCCTTGCCGCGACCGTAATGTTTTCTATCAATTCGATGTACCATACCGTGTCTCGACCGTGTTCGTGCCGCGCGTTTTTCACAGTCATACGAAATCTGCTCTATCAAGCATGGCTTGAGATGATTACTGGATTTAATATACTTACATATGGTGGGTATTTCAGTGCTGATATTGACACTGATTTTTTATATTTAAAGTCTTCCGTGACAATTTAATTGAACAAAATAGTCCTTTCCCAAGATATAGTTTATTGAGTCCAGTACTAGCCAAAGCCTTGGTTTCAGTACACACCATCGTGTACTGAGCTATGTACTAATCTGATACAATGGACTTTGATATGATTAAACAATAATGAAAAGGAGAGTTGCTGATTAAACAATATATAATTTACATGATGACACCACGAAGATACAGCTACCGTAATGAAACCGAAGCTTTTGCTAGTACTGGACTAACTCAACCATTTCTTTGGGAAAGACCCGGCTATTGGCACAGGAGACTCCAGTGTTTGGGTGAAGACGCCATTGCTTTAGATTGGTAGAATAAATTATTACTGACTCTGACTCGACAAGATCGAAAAATACGCGTTTCTTTGACATATCCTACCTTGAAGGGCCCAAGGATTTTCACCACATTTGAATGGTAATTTACAAGAGCAATTTCTATTTACACATAAAAGATTTATTCAGCTGTTTCTTTCCCGAGATTAGCCTCTCATTGATATTCGTGAAACCTACGTAATTTTAGATGTACATATTCAAACATGACTGCCAATATGGTATATGCCAACCAGTGTAGCATTGATAAAATTAGCTCCCCTTTTTCCACTGTAATTAAAAAAAATTAGGAGAAAATAGTTGTTCACTAAGCTGGCGGGGTTTTTTTGTTTCGTTTTGTTTGTTTGTTTGTTTGTTTTTATTATTATTATTATTTTAACTTTATTAAAATTGCAGCAAGAACACCGAGCCAGTTGTTTTCATTCCCATGAGGCAGTGTATGGGAAAATGTATCCAAACTTCATTTATACCATTGTGTTGAAGCGCAATTTCCGTCTCTCTTTTCTCTCGCTTAGTCATCGACGTTAACATTACGCCTGAAGGGTTTGACAGAAACATCAAATTTGCTACCACATTTTAACCATATTCATATTTCCACTGCTTCATAGTTACTGTTGTTACGTCCGGCAAGCGAAGGCATTTTATCGGGTTACGGCATCAAAACAAATGGAGAAAAAAATCGAAGAATCGGTTATCAAAGCTAGAAATCTACCTGAAATCTAGGTTTGTTATGTTTGTTGTCGGACCTTCCATATTCCTTTTGAAAACTATGACGCCCTGATAGGTGGAGCTGATGTTTAACTGGATCTATGCATTAGTTGTTCTTCCATTAATTTATTATTTGTCTGATACCCCTGTTGCACTTGGAGGAAGGCAGTAAAACTGGGCGGGAAAAAAAAAAAAACGATGGTCAAAAAAATCAAGGAAAGATCAGACATTTTGTTCTCTTGTTTCAAAGACTGCCATTAGTGTGAAGACAGACGTTAGCATATGCTAGTTTTAGACTACTGGCTGCTGACCAAGGAATTGCCCATGATTCAGTTCCTTCTTTCAGCAACAATATTAAATAAACGTGCTTTGTATATCAATTTGATAATGGATTGTATGAGATTAATTATCCAGATGGAGTTCCTCAGAGATCAGTTTTTGGTCCTATGATTATCCCAGTTAGATGGCACTTTGAACTGGCGCAAAACCTTTATTATCATTTAGTTAATAATATTCTAACTTACTCTAAGTAATGGTCTCTTCTTTCTTCCTCCAGACGTCTTATTCAGTTTGGAGTCATGAAAGGTTTCATTCGCCGCCTTCACAAATACCCAGTTTTACTGGCTACGCCCAAGTACGACAGGGGTATCAGATCTCCAAATACTCGAGGAATGAAAACTAAAGATAATGACACTAGTAAAGTCATGCGTCTACAAAGGTATGTAATGAATCCTGGGTCAATTTTGGGATGCCTTTTCCCTCAAAACATACAAGACAAGAGAAAATAAAAATGATAATATTGGAAACAATAAGTCTTAAGAGAGCTAATAAGCTTGAAAAACGATTTTAGGTCCGATGATGAAAAAGATGGTGGTTGTCAACCACGGAAATACATTAAAAAAGCATTCAAAAATTCGCAATTTTCCAGTGTAACATTTGTATTAGTATTTCCACAATTTACTTGTAGGATATCGTACTTACCAAACGCGAAATACATTCTTTGACTTATGTAAACTATTTCAATAATCAGGTGGCTTAATGGTCGACATAATTACGATGAAATATGCTGCAAAACAGGTACTTATGATAACGCTGTATTCTTCTTCAAATTTTCCTTTGTTTACCTATCTGAGGGCAGTCATTTATGCCTTAATATTCTTGACTTGATATTCCCTTCGTACGAGCTTGTGCCCTATCATAAAAGAGAAGTGCCGGAACAGGTCAGGTTAGGGACTTGTCATTCATTCATTAGTTGGGAGGGGATGCATATACTCCCCCATTTATTTTTTCGCAATGCAAGATCAAAAAAAAAGCCCTACTATTAATGAATATGTGGACCGCGTGGCACTATGAAATACATGGACTAGAAATAATGGAAAGTTATAGTGCTTAGAAAGGAGGTTATTCCGGGCGAAAAACCCGAAAAACAATTTTAAGTCAAATTCACGAATCACGAATTTGAATCACGTTTCAAAAATTTCGTATTCTGACAATCTGTTTCAAAAGCAAACAAATGGATTGCCAAACCTTTTTTCTGGATGAATATGTGAACCGCGTGGCACTATGAAATACATGGACTAGAAATAATGGAAAGTTATAGTGCTTAGAAAGGATGTTGCACTCTTGCTGCTTGTAGTACAAATCGATTTGTACCACATCGGTAGTACAAATCCGAAGGTCGTGGGTTCGAATCCCAGCGAGGTTGGAAATTAATTTTTCCAAATTTATTTCCAAGGGTTTTTCGCCTGGAATAACCTCCTTTCTAAGCGCTATAACTTTCCATTATTTCTAGTCCATGTATTTCATAGTGCCACGCGGTTCATATATTCATCCAGAAAAAAGGTTTGGCAATCCATTTGTTTGCTTTTGAAACAGATTGTCAGAATACAAAATTTTTGAAACGTGATTCAAATTCGTGATTCGTGAATTTGACTTAAAATTGTACATGATGTGTGAATATCAGAAATATCGGTGCGTGATCCGTGATTAAGACCACCCACCCCCCTGAGCCACCCTGTTGCCAGTGTTCAAATGACAGAAAAGCAGATCATTTGCTTCCATTCCAAACAATTATTTATGTTAAAATGTCTTCAGAACTTACAAAAAAAAGTTGATTTCCTAGCACAAAGAAGCAACATGCACTTCAACAAGTCAAAAAGCAGAATTTGGCAAGAATCAAAGTCAAATCTATTATTGAAATCTGAATGTATTATAATACACGTATAACAACAGAGTTGATGTTTTTGGGTGTAAATATGTTTCTGGCCTGACACAGGCTCATTCTATTACTATTACTATTATTACTATTACTATTATTACTATTACTATTATTACTATTACTATTATAATAACTTTATAGGGCATTTACAAAAGGAATAAAAGGCAATATCTTTTAAAAATTCATGTCAATGTTTATCGCAGTCAATTCTTCTCTTCAACCTGAGCTTTCTAAGTCCCAATAATGTTCAATTATTTGTCTTTTTGGAACTAAATCCTCTTCAAGTTTCTTTAGATCTTCTTCCACTAGCTCTGAAGACTGAGAATTTTACTTTTCTATCGATTCTTCTGTCATTTTTGCTTAACATTTGAGCAACTTTTGAGATGCAGCAAAATGTACAGCAAGCAAGAAATGGCAGCAACCTACGTAGCTAACATTTGAATAGCTTCCATCATCTCATTGGCTGGAATTTTTCTCATTTCTCATTGCCTAATGTCAGCAGGCTAAAATATATTTTTTCCACTGGTTTTTTTTTTTTTTTTTTTTTTTAATTTTAGCCTACATAATGTGCCACAATGGCCCTATAAAGCTATTATAAAAACATATTTTGGCCTAACAAGAAAGTGAAACAGCTCTACTTAAGTACAAGTACAGATTGGATCCTGTAATATTGTACTAACCTGTCTGACATTTATCTATAGCCAAGTCCAGAACAAAACTGATCAAGGCCATCACAAGGCCCAGCATAAAAAGAAATACCCAATCACTGCCAAGATGAATCCAACATGGCTTCATACGATGTATTAACCCTTGGATACAAAAGACAAAATAAATCAGGTTATCATTTATGCACTTCTGTGCTAGTACAGTATATCAAAATATAAACAATCCTGTAAAAACTGTATATTCTGCTGTACTCTACATACTCTTAATTTTTCCTAATTGGGTATCCTGGTAGGACCTCAAGTCATTGTCATCATCTCCTTCTGACTTTTTTTGTTCCTTTGCTTCTCTTCTTAGTCGAGCAGCCTGATCTTTGGCATATTTCTGTAGCTGACTTGTTCTAAATTGGCCATACATCTATCAAGAGACAAGTGAATAACATGTACCTTTTGTATAAGAAATCAGCATGTCAAAGCAATGGAATCTTATTCATTTGGTATTCCCTGCATTACTAAATAGCACAATTCCACACAAGGTACATGTACAAACAGGAGGTTCAAAACAGTATTTTTACTTTGGCAAGCACCAATGTGGGCATTGTATATTGAAAATACTTAAAGTGCCTATGACACCTGACAATATTCTTAGTATACAGTCATGTAGATTCTACACGAGGTGAGCTGTTCAATGACACCAAAAAATTATAGAGTTTGAGTGATGCATCTTGAAGTTGACTCTTTTGACATCACAGTCATTAGCATGTGACATGGAAAAACTTTTATAACTTCAAGACACATCAGTCAGACTATATAATTTCTTTTGGTCATAGAATAGCTCACCTCATGTAAAATCTATACTGAGAATATTATCAGATGTGTCATACATGTAGGCACTTTAAATGTAATGGCACCATGTGTGTAGCAAACCTCATAGATTGAAGCAAAATATTTTTTTTTTCAATTTTCAAATTTAATTTATACAAGACAAATACCACCCAACTATTTCGAGCATTAATTTGAAAGGCTGTATTAACCGAAAGGCTGCACATTGGACAACTAAGCTCCCTGGGAGGGAGGGTAGGAAAATTTTCTTACTGATTTTGTGATGTACATGTAATACATACACCAAATTGAAAAAACATTGTCAGGTTCAAAAGGTTAAATCATCGAAGGTAAGACCGCGGAGGATTCTGGGTAAATAGTTCATGAGGCCCATAATATGCGTTGAGCATTGCTATGATTCTCGAATATTGCTTTCTTTGAGAATTCGAAGCAATGTTCGAGAGTTGCAACAATAACCAATACCCTATGAATATAATATGGGCCTTGCAAAGTGCTTACCCTTTTTGGTCTTACCTTGAATGATTTAACCTTTTGAAGCTGACAACGTTTTTTCAATTTGGTATATACATAACAGCATGTACATGTAAAAGGTTGAACTGATACATGAGCACTATAGTAGCTCTATCACGTGTAGGCTTACTTCAGTAACTAGCTAATAATTATATATGGGATAAAATAAACATTATTCAAATCCATTTTCATTATAATATACACTAGCTCATATATACAACTAAGTGAACTTTTTACATATTAAAAGTCTGAGACACAAAATTTAAACTATAAATATTAAGCTTATATTAAGCTTACTGTATATTATACTTTAGAATTCAAATAACTAGAATTTGGGAATTCTAACTATTGCAAGGTTGAAATTGTACCTTTTTTCACCCACTTTCAAAAATAAAAAAATAAAATAAATGTACTTTGCTGATTATGTAATATAAATAAATCAGCTTGATGGCAATAACCTTTGCTGATTATGTAATATAAATAAAATGTTTTTATAAATCCTCGCCATCAAATTATCTTCCAATTATTATTAAAATTAAGCAACAAGCTTAACATGCTCTTATATTTTTCTGATCCATAGTCTCCCACGTGTGTATTAAATAAATATCAATGTTATACAGTGTATATCAGTGCTCAATGCAAACCAAAATAGCCCCAAAGATTTCTAAATGTTGAAACTCAGGCAAAATTTTGAGAAATTAAGATACTTTAGAAAAAGAAAACTTTGGAACAAGAAACGACATGTGTAGTTAAGTCTTACAGTACATGACAAGCTAGAAAGTTGACTCGTTCAACTCGTTAAAAAACGACACGAATAATACTCACAAGAGTCTGCTCGAAACCATAACGCTCAGTGTCTGTCATTATTACGTTTTTGGTGTGTTCTGTGAGTTTTCAGTGAGCTTTTTTAAGCCTTTTTTCAATGACTTTTGACGAAAATCACAACATGTATTTTCCAACATGGACGACCATAACAAACAGGAACTTCGTAAGATGACCGCTGGTCAACACAGGAAACCCAATATCACAAGTGTCTCCTTAAGCAAATCTTTAGCTTCGGTAAAAAAGACCGAACAACATATATTAAAAACAGAATATTCCTCTAAAATGAAAAACGCCAAGAAAGGGGCTATTAGAATGTAAATTGCTTAAACGCGCCTAATCTTTTTAAAGTCTTGACGCGTTTGTCACCACAGTGATTGTTGACGAAGATTGGAAAAAATCTAACAGAGTCTCAGCAACAACAACAACAACAAAAATATCACTAAAACATCACGAAAAGCCATCCTATGTTCATGAAATATTTCATTGAAAGCAATAGATTTTTGATGATAAATAATTTTATTAATAAAAGTCAAAGATAGTTTGATGCTATTACTACTGTAAGTGTGCAAGAGTGCAACATGCTGGTAACACAGGATATTAGAGGGATGCACACGTTGCAACGTTTCTTTCAAAATAATTACTTCAGAGAAAAACAAACTAAAAGTTTGAGTAGACAATCCTGACCAGCGGTAGAACAAAAAGACACAAGTTGGCTACAAACCGTCACGCCAGGCCAGCAGCTTTGCAGGCGTATTCAGAATATATTAAATACCTTTTGGAAAACTATTGGAGCAGCTATTAAGAGACAACGTCGTGAAATATGTGAAGCTTGCATGGTTCATAATCACTTGATTCGGTTGTTTCTAGCTTGATACTTTATTGAAAGTTTTCAGTTCGGTCCAAACGAGGACCTTCGCAGTGCACGCACAGAAGAACGTTCACACGCGTGCAATCTAAACGTCAACGACCAGAAGTGCGCGCTTTACAAGAATTTACTAGTGTTCTATAGATTAGTGGAATTTGGATACGATCCGCGTTCCCTTAGGGGCTGTTTTGTGTCCCCAAGGTAAAAGAAAACAAAAGAGTTATCCTGGCTAGCAGGGACAACTCGCCTTCATATAAACAGCCCCTTAGTTGTCATCTAACTCAGAATACCATGCTTCCAAAAACAAACGACGGTGGGAATCACTTTCTTTATATACTATAGCTAGGTGTTAGCAAAGTTGAAATTGTGCCATTATGTAATTTACTTTTCTTTCGTTTTGTTTTGTTTTTCTTTTTTCTTTTATCTTTTTACAGCTGTAAGTTTGTGTATGTTCCTATCCCACCGATATTGCTTGCGTTCTTTTGCCTCTCGGTCACCATACATGAGTGAACCGACAAGACAATACTTTGTCAGTAGTCTCACGCGATGACTCTGCATTATATATATATTTGTGGATGAACGCGATGTTTCAATAGCTACTGCTAGTCTTCGCCAGGCAATATTTGATATCCAAATTTATTCACATTCACACTCACATTATTCACATTCACATTCACATCTTGGTAAAAAAACGTATAATTTTCAAACACTTAGCAAACTTTTACATGTTTACTGACGCGATGAAGTACCGTTCAACCCAAAGGGTGACACATGAATTCAGTTAGTTCTCTTTTTTGATAGAGTTGTTTTTCTTCTCGAGGTCGACGCTGCTATTCTTGTAGTTATTGCTAGTGCTTTCCTTTCTGTAAATGACCATATATTTTGATCCTGCCATGAGCTGTTCTTCTTCACTCTTCAACCAGTTATTAACGAACCACACCCCTATGCAAGCGTTTGTGCATATTAAAATTATTAACAACCCGAATGTCGATAAAAATGTTGGTTGATAAGGAGACAATAATAAGACATTATTCCTAGCGATCATATCTGTTTTTACGATTGTAAAAGCATCATAGTTACCTAGGATTGTCAAAATGTGTAGAAAGTGATGACTATGACCGAAATAATCAAAAAGGCCTGGACACCAGCGCTCAGGAACTCTACAAGCATTTGTAAGACCTGATATTGCATAGCAGAGGAAATGACGATTGAAAAGATAGACAATGTTGGAAGAACAAGTCGAATTTGTGAATCCACAACGGGCTAGAAAAGGAGAAGTGTCAAAAAGAAACTTAAACAAGTACATACAAGTGCGGATTAGAAAACGATATTTTCTGTAACGATGCCGAGATAAACAGCTCAAAAACATATTCAAACAAGCAAAAGATACTGAAATTCCTAGAAACAAACACGGAAACTTATGAATATCACTTGCATCTTTGCCTATCGGACGACAATAGAAGAAAATAGCCTGACCTGCTGTAAAAGAGAAGATGCTAATGCTAGCATAATCGATGTAGAAACAAGTATGTCTGGCCCTCCAGGACATACAACTGAACAGATGGGCTAAAGCACTCGATGTGAACACCAATAAAATACCCAATGCAAAGCAGATTAACGGGTAAATACTGGGGTTGCCAATGATATTCTGAGAGGCAAATGTCTTCCAGAAATATAACAGAAATCCAGTCGCAGCAAGAATATGGCTCCATATGTTCACCGTTTCGTTGTGTATTGTGAAGAGGGTAGCTACGCATTGTCTAACTGTGATATTTTCTGTGTCTCTGTACCCTGATGTGATATAGGGTTCTCGAACAAACTCCTTAACCTCATGAGCCAGAAGTGAGCCGCTAATTTTACGTTGAACTTGGTCTGTTTTCTTCCAGCTTGTTGAGATAATTTCGTGATTCCTATTAGGATCCATTTTCTTATCACTTGAATTGTGACTTAGGTGCTTTTGCCTTGTCATAGAAACGGTATCGAGTTTTAAAATAATAATTCTCGCCAAATTAGGCTTAGAATATTTGCTATATCGGCTTTAGAAATATTAAAGCTCTGGTAACGTTGCTCCTAGATTCAGCACTTAGGCATTTCAGCTGAAGTTGATGCTAAGCTGAAGATTTATACAATGAAAGGATGTGTGACGTTGACTTATGCACCATTAGATATGTATATGGCTAACCTTTGTTTATGCTTCAGTAAATTCATAAGTATAACCCCCGTTTGAAACATATTAACTATGTTTGAAACGAAAAATATACAATTATTGCCTCCTAATAGAAATAACTTGTTGCTTTTCTTGCTTTAGTTAAGAAAGATATCATGTTTAGCGAAATCCTACCAAACTATTGACATAAGGACAAAAACAACCGTGACATGTATGCAAATAAATAAATAGAATTTTAAAATGGTAAACGTTGTATTAATAGGACTTTAATATTGATCATTAGCACAGCAAAAAAAGCAATAGATGTGTCGAAAAGCTCATATTGCATTCATAAAGGTGACACAATAAAATTGAGTATATATATATATATTTGGGGGGGGGGGGGGATTGATTTTAAATGGATGTTCTTCTAATCATTGTCAAAACTTCGCTCCAACACATTTGAATTCATTGTTAAGTTAAGAGATGGATTTGTAGAACGATCGAGAAAGCTGTATTCCCAGTTGTTTGGCATATATTACAATATAATAATAATGATATGAACTATCAATATAGCGACTCTAGTGTTTTAGATCGTTAATTGCTAAGCCCAGATATTCAAGTTAGTCTGCCAGAAATATTCGCATCAACATGCTGGTGACAATGATGTTCGAGATACAAGACCCAGAGAATGAAAAAGAATAGTTGGTATTATTTTCTAGCTACTTTAAAAATACCAGCATTTTAATCTTAAAAGATTTCAATAGTAAAAGCGTCTTTTTTCATGCTTAAGTAATCTGGTAACAGCAGTCCTTAACCACATATACGTCATCAACAAGCTGAATACACGTCAAAAAAAACAACAACAACAACAACAACAACTTGGAAAAAAGACTTAGAAGTCAAAGAAACTTAATTTTAATTTTAAAAAAGCCTATTTGAGCTTCTATACAATTAACATTATAAGATACGGAATTTCTGAAACTTGGATGCTAATGTTCCGGTATATACCAAAAAACCCGGCATTTATGGAATTTTCATGACTATACGGTTGAAGGATTTAATTATCTGCTAATAAATAACTGACTTAAGCAGCGTTTAGACATGAATGTTAAAATCTAACTCAACCTAGTTTAACGGCACAAGTTTAAACACGGCCTAAGTAAATTGTCAGTAAATTGTCAGAGTAAAGAGTTAGTAAATTGGTATCGATAAACCAGTTGATAAACCCCACGGCAACGAGAGGCCAGTAGCCCCAGCCCTATGAATACATGGTATAAGTAAAGGAACAACATAGGAATGTTTTTGTTATTTTTAAGAGCAGTTCGCATTTCGGAAATCATTCGAAGGCTGGGATGAACTCTGTCTCGTCCCAAAAATCAATCCCAAAATCCAAAGAAAGATGGCGGCACTTTTTGTTCTTGCCCCCCAATTCCGACCCAAAATTCAGTGCGGCATGAGCTCGATTCCAGTCCTCCGTTGAATTTCGAGCTTTTTAAATTTTCGATTTATCATTCAATTTTGTTTTCCCTTTTTGGGCAACTGGCCTTCGACCCCAGGCTTTTGTGCTCCTTTGCCATATATGGACATTAATAAGCCACTTGCATTATGGCGTAATTTACTGCAGTTACAATGCTTTGAGTAGCTTCTATTGTCAGGCAAATTCTACCAATTGTCTCTTTATTCCCAGGAGGATAGAGAAATCTGAATAAGAAAGCACTTTGACAAAGCATTTTGGTCTTGGTAGTACACCTTTTGCTGTTCATTAACCGTAATGAAACATTCATTCAAGCGAAAGAGCATTGTCATTAGCGCGAATAGACATACAATAACGCGA
>JAAAQI020198103.1:0-23508 GCA_011800005.2 Stichodactyla mertensii
TTACCCATTACCCCTTTCGGTCTTACCTTCGATGATTCAACCTTTTGAACCCGACAACGTTTTTTCAATTTGGTATATTCAGCTCAGTGTGTAAAATAGATGTATACTCATTTCTCAGGCATTATCGTGGATTTTAATACATTTTTTCATGCACTCATTCATACCTTGTTTTTTTCAGGGTCCTGTGTACGGAGGATTGTGCAATCTCTGCTTTGGAATGTCATTCTTTGGAGAAAGACTTGATATCAAACAGAAAGTCTTGTGATACCTAAAACTACAGAAGTGTTGAATTCAACACTGACTAATAAGCGGACTCCGATAGAGGAAACGACGCATTTTTGAGCTGTCATACACACTGGCACATGCGCAATATTGGCAAAATTTATTATACCCAACAATTAGATATTTTGTTCCCAATTTATTTTTAGAATTATTCGCCGAAGGCGAAGAGAGTATCGGTGAACGTTTACCGAGACTAAGTCAAGGTAAGTATTCACCGATATCACTAAACCTGAGGTGAATAATTGTTTTAGTACCATTACACAGGTGATTATTTGAAAGAATATAGACAATAACGATTTATTTCTAAATTTTGTATTGATTTCGTGTTTTGAAGTGACACGCATCAACAAAGGAAGCGCGCACAATCCTATATTATCCTATACCTGTAGGTGATTATCAAGAAATAGTCTGAAGTTCTCGACCAGTCAGCGCGTGAGTTTTTCAATAATCACCTGTGTCCCAGGACTCGTTTTAGCCCGCTTCGATAACGGTCAGGTCGCGGGGCAAAACGAGTCCAGAAGAACTTGCATGCGCATGCGTTGAAATGTAGCCTAGCAATCATGGCGAAATATGGTGTCTGCGTGGTTGCCAACTATCAAATTTTCACGGAAAGCTAATTTTGCCATGTTCGTTCAATATTCAGAGTTGATTTGGTGTTAGTTTGGTTAAAAAATGAAATGCCTATGCTGTGCTTGTTGTTACGAGGGTAGCACTTAATAGCCAGTGGCTAACAAGCCTGAGGCCCTCGTTCCATGATTGAATTAGAATTAAGAAGTTGATTTTTGTGGAGGGAGGAAAGAACCCGGAGAAAACTCAACTAGGAACTCTACTTACATACGAAACCGTGTCCGACGGGACTCGAACTCGGGTCGGCATTGGTGAGAGGCGAGCAAATATTGTCGACAAATATCCGCCCATAGTAATCACTTTTCTTATTGGACAAATCAACGCATGCGTATGCAAGTTCTTCTGGACTCGTTTTGCCCCGCGACTTGACCGTTAGCGGAGCGGGCTAAAAACAAGTCCTGGGACTGGACTACTGTGTAATGTAAGGTGCGCCCCGTTAAAAAAAATAATCCAGTCCGTTTTTCTGTAAATATGTATTATTTAACAATATAATAAATAAATGTTACATAATATACAACATCTTTATTTCATGTCTCTGTATTATTTTCAAAATAATACAACATTAAAAAGAAAAAGAAAAAGAAAAAAAGAAAAATTAACCACTTTGAATTTACTACAAATGTATCCGATGAATACGTATGTAAAATCTGTCATCTTGTGTTACGTAAACCCGTACAAACCAAGTGCTGTGGCCACAGATTCTGTAAAGAGTGTCTGCAAGCGGTAATCAAAGGGTAACGAATCGAAACTTGGGCTTAATTTAATTCTATTTTGATTCCAAGAAAAACAAGTTTATTTTACTTTCAAAATACAAGCTCTTTGGATTCTTTTCTTGGTGCTTTATATATAACTTATATTCTTACAAGCTGGATATTAATTGTTCTTTTGAGCTCGATTACTTTATTATTATGAAGAAGCCACAGATTGCAAACCAACATGGCTGTAGTATACTTATAGGACAAGTGCACAGCCAGGCACTGAAACAGGGAAATGTGTTTGATCAGATAAAATTTCATATTTCCTGAAAATTAGAGCAGACTTTGAACGGCTGGGAAAATCTTGAAGCCTGAACACCGTCAAGGCATGGCAAATATAAGCATGATAGAATTCTAAAAACATCATAGTCATGTCAAGGCATGCTCAATAGACCTTTTACCAAAATGGCGGCCGAAATTTAAAATAAGTTAAAATTAGAAACAAATACCAGCACTAGAAAGAGCACCTCAACTTTAGTAAACCTGCAAAGATTCATTATGTTAAGGTGTCATAGCGGCCGAGAAAACATTTTTCAAAAATTGCCAAATTTACAGAGAAAGGTATGTCTGTATGGCCGCTGTTTTACGAAAATTTTTGAAAGTTTCAATTTCTAGCTCAGATAAAGGAACTATTTTCTTAATCGAAGGCAAAGAAGAGAACTTTTGATGGGTTAAAAGAATTTAGTATCAAACCATCTCACAGTTGAGAAAATTTGGGATTTTAAGTTTTCATTTAAAAGAGCCTGGGTCTGAGAGAGTATAATATCTCATATGAATATCTTGGAAACAAAAAGAGATATCGTTGAATGGTAAACAGCATTCTTACTTATTTTGAAAGATCTTTCAAATGACAAAGTGATCCTGTTGGGTTCAGTTGCACTTAAAGGGGGTTTAGGTCACATGACCTGTTAATGCAAATAGCCTAACGGTATTTCCTTTCACATCATCAATCTGATATACAGAGGAATGCATGGATTAAATTTCTGGCTCTGGTCTTTAAGAACTAAGGGGTCAGGAAGGGGGGGGAGGGGCTGCTTTAAAGATATTGACCTAAAAAAAATGGATGAGTTGGTGTGATTATCAAAAGATGTTCATTGTACCGAGTCAGCAGTCCATTTAATAATAAACAACAGATGATTAATGAAATAAATTTTGAATTAAATTTGCCTAAAACTGAATACCAGTAGATAAGGGATTTTTCAATATCAGTTGGAAGTACTTTTTTCCCTTTTTAAAGGCACAGAGAAAAGATAAGAAGTGGGATGACCACATGGAGCAAGACACGAAAGATCATCTAGGTTTGACATCCAAGTGTCTGGCCCTTGCTTCAGACGAGCTTAAGACACTCCAAGAGAAGAATGTGTCAATGTCAGAGCGCCTCTCTGTTCTTGAAGGTGAAAATGCATCAATGTCAAAACAACTCTCTTTGCTCCAAGATGAAAATGAAAAATTAAAGAAGACAGTGTCCGAGATGAAAGGCCAAGTTATTCCAAACAATTTTGTCTGGAAAATAAGCGATATCAAAAAAAAGTTGCAGAAACCTAAAGAAGGTGGAACTCATGTCCTTTACAGTAATCCATTTTATACAGAGAAGTATGGATACAAACTCAGAGTCATTTTATATCCAAATGGTGACAAGCGCGAGTATCCAGAACACTTGTCAGTATACACTCAAATTTTACAAGGTGAATATGATGCCTTATTACCCTGGCCATTTGCTAAGGACATAACATTTACTCTTGTGGACCAGAAAAAGATGGTGAAGAACAGAAAGAATGTCAAGATGACAGCCCATAGCAAAGATTCCTTGGCTCGCTATCCACAGTGTTTTGAAAGACCAACCTCAAAGCCCAATGCTGGTATGCCTGGTTTTGCTAATTTCATTCCACACAAAACACTAATGAGCAAGAGTTACATTGTAGAAGATTCAATATTCTTGTTGGTGGATGTGACAGACCCACCTGCAACTTAAAACAGACCTCTAGTACATCCACACTTAATTTAGTGCAAGTTAAAGAACAGTTTTTTCCCCACACATTGTAAAAGGACTGGAAACCATATTTTTGGAATGTACATATATTGTACCTCAAGCTTGGAGGTTTGCTTGTTAATTTTTTGTTAAATTTCTTGTCAAAATCTGCTACAATGTGGATCCAGGACTTACTTTTTCTTGGGGTGGTTAGGCTGGCTCTTAAAGGTTGATCAACAGACAAGGTTTTGTACAAGTGGGAAACATGACACAATGTAAAGTACACACGCAGTATGATGCATAGAAGCACTAAATGGATTCTCATTTTTTTAATGTGAAATTACAACTAGTTACAGTTTTGATAAAGGAATCACAGTACATTTAAGAATAAGCTGGTTTTCTCCTCATACAAGTCCAGAAGAAGGAGAAATCTGATCCTGTCCAAAAATAAATAAATGTGCCACAATTCCAAATGCCTTTAGGAAACTGGGTGCTGATTCATAGTCATTTTCTTTGTTTCTTGGCATAATCAAATTACTGTACATGTCTTGTCACAGTCTTTCTTTGAAATAATATTGATGTAATCTATTGGCAGTACCAAAAATTAGGATATATTTACGCTTAGTCGATCAGGAAAGTAACATAGTTAAAAAATTTAATGCCATTTTTGGGGCAAAGCCCAGGAGGATAGAAAAAAAACATACATGTTGGATGGACATGTTGGATTATTACTGCAATTCTCAATATTCTGTGAACTTGGACATTTCAAAGCTTGTTGTAAAAATGGTTTTTCACTGCCGTCACTCAAAAATAATCAGTCAATAGCTTTTATATTTTTGACTGGTGGCAGTGAAAAACCAAATTCCAATGGTCAGCTTGCAACTACCGAGTTTGTAGAATATTGAGAATTGTAGGAATATACCCTGTTTAAAAATGAACTGCATTCAGCTATCCACAAACATTTCATACTCAAGTCATATGATTTTTATGCATGAGCAATGACTTGTTGGGAAAACATGTTGACAGATGTAAATGGAAAGCAAAAAAGCAGCTTCAAACTACTGCTTAAAGATTTTGAAGATATGTGTGTGTGTACAGACCTGCCAACCCTTCTTAATTTGTGGCTGAAACACCAAAGGGAGTACAATGAAAAACTTAAAAAGATATATTTCACAATTGTTCCTCTCAATTTCCTCGTACATGAGCTCATAGCCAACAAGGTGCACAGCACCGAGTTGGCTATGAGCCAGGTACCATGAGATTGAGTGGAATAATTGTTTTATTATATCCACATACACTGGATTGTCAGAAATATAGAATTTCAATTATTTTCATGCTTAAAAAGTAAAATAATGTCAGCAAAATGCTCCGCCATTTTGTTTACTTCTCTATTCACGGGATATGAACTGATATCCTACATGTAGTACAACGGATCTCAGCGAACTGCCGAACGGAGACAAAAAAAATGTCACGATTACATTTCATAACTTTTGTCGTGCCTTAAAACATTGATGTTTACCTCTAAATGCCATTGCAGTTTGCACGTGGGAAAATCACTAAGCGCACTCAGTTTTAAGGCTAATTTGCTGAAACTTCCAGAAGAAAAAACCTGAAGTAATATCTCCGCCCATAGCTACGATTTAGTCTATAACTTGAGATTGAAATTCGTTTAGCTTTTCTTCAGCTATAAGTTATACCTTGTTTGCTAACGTACATTTTCCCAGGGATGTAACTGCAAAGGAATGTAGAGGTAAACATCAATGTTTTTAGGCGCGACAGTAGACGATATGACACGTAATCACAACGTGATTTTTTGCCTCAGTTCGACAGTTCGCTGAGATCTGTTGTAGTAGAGGAACCGATCAGAGCGCGTGATTGCTCATATCCAATGGATGTGGATGTAATAAAAATAATTATTTCCTCATTGACTATTCACATTGTAATCCGATTGTGATTTTCTTGTTAGTACCCTGTACACATTAAAAAGATTTCCACCAGCTGACTTAAAGGCGATAATTCCCATGATAATCATTACCAGGTATGCAGATATTAATGTCGCCAGGTAGTTACCCTTGGCATTCAGCAGTGTCTGGGGAAAAAAAGCATGTAACAAAATCAAACAATGGACATTCCCAAATTCCATTACACCCATTTTCAAAATTACATGACCCAGACATTGAGTGGCAACTGCAAAAGTCTAGGTTTTTGTCTTTTACCAATCAAAGTTTCAACAGTCTGAGTCTGAGTAATTGTTATGATTGACAGAAGGCAAAATCCCAGACTTCTGGTGTGCTCTACATGTAGGTCACATAATGATAAAAATTGATGTAAATGACCACAAAACAATGGTCATGAGTTGAGAGCAAAGAGGACCACATCAGTAAATGGACCTCAGTGGCAGCTTTGTACAGTATGGTTTTTACAACAGGCATACTGTATTGTAGTCAAAAATACATAGAGTGTATAAATGCACCAACTGCTTAGTGCAGTGTTCATGCGATAAAAAGGTGAGCACCAAGTTTTGTAAAGCTTGCTATATGGGCTTTAATCACATGGCAGCCAAGTTTATTCTCAAGAGAGTGAAAACTTTTATTCTTTCCCACGTGAACTCGTTCTGAAGTGTTTGAATGTGAGGCCAGGTGGTGGGGGGAGGGGGGATGTGTTGTTTTAACCAACATGGCTGCCACTTGGCTAAAGCCCATTATTCAGCCTGTAAATAAGGGTGGGTCAAGAGAAAATGAGCACTAGTCAAGGGTGGTTATCAATTATTCAGCCTGTAAATAAGGGTGGGTCAAGAGAAAATGAGCACTAGTCAAGGGTGGTTATCAATTTTTGTGCCAGTGTTTAAGGGGTGGGGCATGTTAAATCAACACTAAGAAAAGGGGTGGGCCACTTAAATAACTAACTTCATAAATTTTAGTTTACCAGTCCAACCCTGCCGGCTCTTACAGTGTACTTTATAACCAGTCCCTTAGGCATTTCTTATGACTTGGTCTAACTTTTTCATGGCTTGAAAATGTGCCCAGAGCAGTATCTTTATGCATATCATATTATACAGAATTCATTCTTCTGTTATGTTCTATTTTGATTAAAACAAAAACAAATAAGCTTACCATTAAAGAGACAAAAAGATGAGAGAAAACAACAATTCCAAGGTTCAGCCATCTCTTTTTCTTGTCAAACGATTCAAACAATATTACTCCCCAGAATGTATTCAACAAAACGAAACAAGAAGTCAAGAAGGCTACAAACAAAGAAAGAAATAAACTATTGTGAGGGAGGGTTTATTAAAATTGTATATAACTTTAAAACTTCATTCTTAACTTACCAGAAACAATAAGAAAGTTCTGTGGGTCTCCTTTAAGACCCATTGATCCTGGTCCAGTAATATCAGCAAGTACATTAACCATGGCAAACAATCCACTAATTATACCATACCCCAGACCAGCAACTGAACAAAAATGGTACATGTATTATAAAATAGGCTTAAAGAGAGTTTAATAGACATTAGTGGGTGGCATGGGTGGCATAGCGGTAAAACGTTCGCCTCTCATCACTATGAGTCCAATGGGTTGGGTCACTGGTTCGAGCCCTGCAGATGCCACATGTGAGTAGAGTTTGTTAGATGTGTTGTTCTCTCCCTTGCCACAAGGGTTTTCTATGGGTCCTCTGGTTTTCTTCCCTCTATAAAAATCAACGTGTGAGCTGAGAGATGTATGCTTAAAACAGTTAATGTAGTGGTAGTGTGTGTGTGTGTGTGATAGTGATTCCAAGTAGTGCAGAAGTGCTAGTATGACTAGGTACTAAAATAAAAATTATTTATTTATTATTTATTTATTTTCTTACCATATGCAATCCTGTGTTTCCTTAGTGGTGATTGGTTATTGATCATTGATAGAAGGCCTTCATCTGCTTTTCTATAACAATTTGATTAGAAAATACCATGTATACACAGATAACAATGATCACCAATGGTTACTAGTGACATGGAAACCTGTGGGGGGGGGTGCAGGGCTCATCAGAAATTTTTATCCTTGTGGAAATAACTACATACTGTCTATACTAAAGTCTGTACAGTAATTTAAAACATAAGGGAGGAGTTACAGTAGGAGGATCGAGAAAAGTGGGTAAATGCAATTGCAAAGCCTTGCCCTGTATAGCAGCCCAGAGGGTCTCTATGCATAATAGTAAAGCTTAAACATACAGTATTCTTTGGTTGAGATGTTACATGTCATTACTGCCATGTTGGTGGTATTTAACAAAAGATTCTCATTATAGGTCCTTTTGTCTGTACCACCAACATGGCCGCCATGCCTTTGTCTTTTGATCCTCTTGGGAATGGTTGAAAAACACCAACTTTTCAAAGTTAAAATTAAGCTTATCTAAAAAAAAGACCATCACAAATAGATACCTTCATTTTCAATGATAGGACACGTGTGTACTGTATTAATATATACTAACCTTATAAGAAAATAGTAAGCTAAGCGGAATAGTTCTTGGAATAGAACAGAGAACGTAATCCCAAAGGCTAATTGGTTCTTGAGGGGAGATACGACCATCCACCAAATTGATGATATCAGCAGTGATACCAGCCAAAAGAAGGCACTGTAATATAATAAAAGTGAAACAACAATAAAATACCACCATATAAGCTACTTCCGACCGATGGATGTGTTATAAAATCGTCAAATTTCAAGCTTCAAAATGTGAAACTTTGGCTAAAAAATCCCTGAAAAATTATGTTTATAAGAATCGTTCGTCGTTAAATGAAATGAAATGAAGGCTTGGTTTAGTAGTTAATGGATAATTCTTTTTTTAAGGAAGGAGTTTTGTTTAGAAAAGAAGAAGAAGAGCTGAAAAGCAACGAACCTTGTGATAAAAACGATGACTTGTTGAGCATCGCCTGCTACAGTGACGGCAAACATGGCACAAGCTGGGCCGAAAGCGATCAAAGCACAGCCAAAAAATACCATAAGAGTCATCTTTAATGATTAATCTCTCGATTTACGGCGTAAGAAGACAAGATTATTGGAGAAAATGGTGTGAAAAATTCATTTGTTGTGGAGTCACTCGCTCATTTTCTACTTTCAACTCTTCCTTCCGCCGCCATGACAGAATGACGTCATAGGAAATGTGATGCATTCTGGGTATTATAGAAAAAACTTTTTGTCAGTTTTTTTCTTTTAGGGACTTTTTGGTTTCCAAAAACTCCAAATATTTCAAATTTTAACAATTTTTTAAAAATTTTAACAATTCTTTTATTCAAATTTTATAGACAATTATTCTTCGATTTTGAGTATGAAATTTTTTTTCGAAATTCTGAAAAAATTTTGATAGGAGAAATACAGGGAAATAAAGGGAAAAAAACAAGAAAAAAGGATTTCATTAGTTTGATAGTATGAAGAGATTTTCGAGAGTAATAAATAAATAAATATATAAATAAATGAATAAATAAGTAAATAAATAAATAAAATCAATTGATTAATTAATTAATGGATGAATTAATGAAAAATGAAGAAATAAATAAACGAATAAACAAATAAACGAATGAATAAAATAAAAGAACAAATGAATGAATGAAGAAACAAATAATAAATGAATAAATAAGTTAATTAGCTAATTTATAAATAAATAAATGAATGAATAGAAATAATTAATTAATTAAATTTTTTTTAAAATTATAAATGAATGAATGATAATATAAGCATCGCAAAGGCTGATGGGTGGTGATGTGTTGCGGTATTTTTGGTCTGCGGTATTCTCCATTGAAGTAAATAAATTCTTCTGCCAAAGTTTGTCAACACAAAGAAACGAGCACAAGTATACTACGTGTTACTTTAAAGACCTTTATCACGTTGAACATCTGATCAGAGGCTGTACAGATACCGCGATGGACATTAATGCTCATGAACACTGTTCCACGTGCATCAAACAGAACTGTTCGATTTCTAAGGGCTGTAGAATGGTTTTCTGTCCTGCCGGGTGCTGTTTTCGAATGCACGAGTGTAAACTAGACGATCATGTGTTTGTTTGTTCAAAAGCGATCGTTCCATGTTCTAACGCCGCTTATGGTTGCCCCATGAGATTACAAAGAGAGAGAATCGTAAAACATCTGGCTGTCTGTCCTGCGAGTGTGGTGTTTTGCACAATGGAATGGAATCGTTATCCGCTTTATTCCAAATCACGGTTAAGCTGGGTTCCCTTTTTTCAACCAAACCCTGTCCTCGTCAAAGGCCAACTTGACGTCGAACTGGCTTTACGAGATCAAAAGATGCTAGCTGACGTCTTCAGAAAGCGCCTTCGCAAAGGAAAAGCAAAAGTCGATATTTTAAGACTCAATAATCACAGGGCTAGTTCGGGCATTGCGGACGATACTGAAAGAAACCACAGACAATTAAACTCACAGATTGACATGGCCGTTGCGTTGTCATCTTTAGAGTACCAAATGAAAACTTTAAAATCCAAGATAGAACCGCGAGGAAACCCTCTGAACTCAGACGATGATATTTTACGGGCAGAAGACGAAGAAATGAAAATAAATACAACGGAACCCGAAAACGAAATTTGCATTGAAAACACAGCTGATCAGAGTGAGGGAATTTCGAGCGGCGAGGATCTTTCACAGCTGGAATCCCAAATACGGCAATTAAGGGTTGACACTTTATCAAATACACGTGGGGCTGAAGAAGTCTCCGAAAGCTTTATTCCTGAAAAGGAAAAAAGCTCACAAACACAAGAACATATAACGTGTTCTCCTAAAAACAACGTGGAGTCTTTTCAATCGCACGAATTTTGTCAAGATGAACTTACTGACCTTTCAAGTGGTTCTGGCCTAGGCCGATCTCAAAATGAAAGTTTACCCAAAGAAGACCTACCAAATAAAAGCCAAGAACTCTTCTTTAATCCTCCGAAATTTGCAGATATTTATTTAGAGGAGTCGCTAGGCTTGAACGTGATGCTAGAGACTTTACCGAAATTTCAAAAGCAGCTCCCAATGTATTCAATTCCTTGTAATGAGGTATTGAGAAGGACTGAGTATGGTTCACATTTCAAGAATGTCCATAGTGAGATCCACGGAGGGTTAAATGGCTGGCTTGAACATCGCTGCCCTCTGGCACAATATGGATGTACATTTGTCCATCACAGGCTTTTACCTGGAAATCAATGTGGACAGGTTGTTTTTAACCAAGATCTCGGCAGCTTTGGAATTAGACCTTGTGTGCAGGGTATTAAAGAACCTTCACCGTATTGTCCTCATCAGGTATACACAAATGCCGACACAGACTATCTCAGTTCATTGCCAATAGAGATTTTAGAAAAGATTGCAGAGATGCTCGATGGTTTTAGTCTGTGTAATTTTTCACGTACAAGTAAAACACTGCGTGAAGTGAGCCAGCGAATAGTGGAAAGAAAAGGAATGGTAACATTGGAATGGGAGAAGAGGATCTATGACAATGGTCTGTGGTCGTGGCAAATAAGGCAAAAGGTATACAAAAACATTTATTAGCTTATCATTTGGTAAATTTCAATTTCTCTATGGCTGTGTTAATTTAAAAAGAAATTGAATGCACAAAAATTATGAGAAATGGTATTTATTAGGAATGTATGGCAGCTGATACAAATCAGGGGTATGTTTTGGTTGAGTGATTACATACCATAAGATTGGGTTTACCTCAGTGTAAGAACCAGTGTAAGAAAGAATCCGACTATAGACCCTTATCCTGTAATTATATTATGATGTTTCCACAAACCCTCAATTCAAATCTCATTGTGTGTTTTCACTCAACCAAAATCCTTTAAGTGGGCTATTAGGGAAGGGTAGTTTTGGGAGCCAATGGAAAAAATTCAGGTCATGTTTTTGTGTCTCAAAAAAAGTATTTCACTAAAAATGTAAAATGTATGGGGTACTTTATTTCAGAAATGGTTTTTCTCAACATCATTTTCATCAGTGGACAACTGGATTCATTCCAATAGTCCAGGAATGGCAGCCCACCTTGAGAAATGCTGCTTTTTTGAGCGTTACATTTCCACTCGAAAACAGTTCTGTTACCACACTGCAGAGAACGAAGAGAACTATCATGATGGTGATTATGCTAATAATTTGACTCCATTTGAGCCTGGACAAAGAAGAAATCTGCATATTTTGCTTTGATAAATATAACCAACTACATGGAAGCAAAGCCACACTATGCGAATTACTGAAAATTTGTTTATATTTCACTGTATTGCATATTGGTTAAGTTAGGTAAATTTTTGATTGAAAAATATTGATAATGAATTTGAAGAGTGGGGGTGTAACCATGGAAGAGGTTGATGTATACATACATGTATGTCCATGTATAAAGCCAATTATGAATAACAAACGAATGTTAAGTAAATTCGTGTCAGAGAGACTTTGCTGTGGCAATTTTTGATTTTAATACTTGTTCAGCACTCTTATTTTTCTCTACTATTTATTAGGTTTTGAATGTAAGTTTTGTATTTATAATTTAGAGCTGTTCTTATGACTGCATGGGAAACTTTCCAACTTACAGCACGTACACAGTACGGTAATAAAAAATGCAGTAACACTGAAATGGCTTCCCATAAGAATGGTTATGGTATGAGTGGGAAACATACAGTACTGACTAGTTACACCATGTGCACAGTACAGTATGCAGTAACACTGAAATGGCTTTCCATAAGAATGGTTATTGTATGAGTGGGAAATGTATGGTCCCGACTTACAGCACTTACACAGTACAGTATGCAGTAACACTGAAATGGCTTCCTAATGTTTTGATGTGAATCATCCAATGACAACATGGTGCAGTACAGCACAGTCTGGTACAGCTAGTACAAATTCACCATATCATTTCTCTTAATATTAATAAAATTCACTCTAAATATCAAAGTTGCATGTGAAAGGTAATAGACAGAACTATTTGCTTGCTTTCTTAATGTTTGGTCACGCACATGCTTAATTTTATTTTTTTAAAAGGAATTTGACTTTTTAAAGTTTTTGAAATATTATATTTAAGTTATTAGTAACTTTTATGAGAGTATAAACAATTAATGTGTGAAATACTTTGCACTACTTAATAACTAAATAAGACTAATTAAACAATAGAAAATGATATAGCATCAGCATAATTTAATTAGGCACTTTTCAGTATAATTTGTTTTTTAGTGTTTGTACTCTATATATTAATTTTATTTTCATGATTTAATATCTAATTGAATTAATGATACATCAAAATATTACAAATTACTATGATTTAAAGCTAGCTTTATAGAAAAGACACTATATAAATCATAAATCATTATCATTATGTAAGAAATCAGACAAAGTTTGCAAAAAATTTAGAGAATGAAATTAGAGTTTTACCATCATTGATTCATGATGTAGTATCTGCACACTATAGATTCTTAGTGCAGTTACACAGATTGACACATAACAGGGGCCAAGAAAATTTGTTGAAAATTATTTTTCTTGCAGATAATTGATTCTAAGGTTTTTGTGGAAAGGTGCCCAAAGTGGCATCAGAATTTCCACAAGAAATAAATAAAGAATAAAAGAATTGAATATTTTATGAAGTTTCAAAATATTAAATTATTTCAGAAATTACAACATCAAATGGCATCATTTGTAATGGTGATTAATGAAATATTGATATTTTATTAGATGTCAAATCCAATAGTTTGTTTTCCTGAAAAGCCGAGTTTAAAAAAATAAAAAAATATTTTTATTCAGGTGTGGCTCTTTCCTTCATTTTTGGGGGGAGGGGAGGGATAGGATTGATTTCGTCATGTTTCATGATTATTCAAAAGAATTCAGGAAAGGTCTTTTATAAGAGACTGGTTATAAAGTTAGGGGTGGGGTGGCTTGGTAAAATAAAATAGGTAGTTATTTAAGTGGCGCACCCCTTTTCTTACTGTTGATTTAACATGTCCCACTCCTTTGATTTAACAAGGCCCTCTTGGATGAAAATCGGTGAAAATTGAAAACTGATTATTTCTACATGAAGGTGAATATAGCTAAATAACTAGCTACTCTTTGCCAAAAATCTACATTTTAAGCTCATCATCACAGGGAAATTTTGGTTTAAAACCTAAAAGAACAATATGCAGGGGAGTTAAATGATGTCATTTACTCACAATTTAAATGCTAAAAAACTTGACAATTTCTATTCCTCTCTTTTGGATGTGAAGAAAATTTTGCTTCATGGTGATTATTGGGACTGTATAGATAGGTTTAGCTAAGTTTCAAGTCATTTTCAATTTTCATTGATTTTCATCCAAGTGCCCCTTTAAACACTGACACAAAAATTGATAACCACCCTTGACTAGTGCACATTTTAGAAATACACACTCCTATAAAAGAAATGTGAACAATCCTTCAAACAAGCAATCAAGAGTACCTTGCTAGCAAACCTATGAACAATGTATGATTTACTCTTTAATATCAAATATGAACACAGACACATGCAAAAGAATTAGAATACTATCTACGTTTAAGTTATGCTTCTACATTTTACCTGACATTTTGGTCTACCTGTGACATTTGAGTTCTAAGTACAGTATTTGTTAAATTAGTTATATAGATTATATAACATTCTACTTGTAACTAGCAAGAATAGTACACACCAATTTTAATTGAAAAATAAAACATCAGATTTGAAAGGTTATTATAACATATATTATATACATTCCAAAAACAACTGCAATTGTGTCATTTGACCATGACAAAGAGAAAACAGTCAACAAAATACAAAATTATTGGTTTTAAGCTGAGAAATGTTTGCATTTGCTTGAGCACAGAGTGCACATTACCAAGTGCTCTGGCAGAATAATTCCATTGGTGGATAAATGTTTAGCCAACCCATCTCTGAAGAGAAGAGTTTATTCTCACAACATACAAAAGACTGTACTAGAGATGTGACAGTTCTTTCCATGAAAAGTGAAGTTAATAGAGCATTGGCACAAAAAGTCTGCAGGCTGTGGTTACCAGATCATGCAAAAGCAAGAAACTCATCTTCTTATCTTTTGCCCAATTTCTGTTTGGTATTCCTTGAAATGCTTCAACATTTATGATTCCTTTACAAGCATCAGTGTAACTCCTTTACAAATAGGGAGTCCAGGTCTATAATTTAAAGCTGAATTCAGTTGGCAATGAGCTAGTTGTTGACTGTTTAGAGCAGATTTCGTACGGCTGTGAAAAGGTCGTGGGACAGTCAGTGCCATAAGCGTGCCCTGCTGCGACCGTGATGTTTTCTAGAATTTTGCCATGCCTTGCTGTGCCTTGAACGTGTTGTGACCATGTTCGTGCCGCAACCTTTTCACAGTCTTATGAAATTGACTGCTCTAAGTCTCAGTATTTAGTCAGAATTTAATTTATCATGAGTACTATTCGATGAAGTGTATCTTATTGTGTATGGCTATTCATCCTATCATGGATCTGCATCTTAAATGTTGTTAAATATAAATGGAGAGCAAAGGACTGCCATTAGTAGTCTAACTCCTCCACTTCTTGAGGATGCTCATTCCTACAGAATGGGTACTATCATAGTCACACGAATTCCCCCAATGTCCCTGTCCTGTAAACTATTGTGTGACACTGTACAAGCCTCTAGGGTAAGTAGGAGAATAGCGTCCTAATGAGGTAGATCCAGGAGACCCACCTACCATACCATTATCCTCATCCTCAGTTGCAGTCTTAGTCACTCGATGTTTTACTTCAGATCTCATGAACTTTGTTCTACGTTGGCTACTGGACCCATCTGCATTATACTGGGGCCCAGGAGATCCATATACAGAATCGCCAGATGAATATGGTGTACCCTGATAAGGGGTACCTGTGGGACTTCCTGGGTAGGGGCTTCCAGGAGCATAGGGTTGATAAGGTCCTTGTGCTGGTTGAGTTCCTCTGGCACGGTCACTACAGCAGAAGATAAGCAGTAATATGATAAGACCAATGATGATAGAGAATCCAATGAACCAGGCACTTGTTTCACCTAATAAGGACAAAAATAATCGCCTCCAATGGACCTCTTTCTCAACTTTTGGACACCGTGGGTCAGCAGGGTTGGGGCATGTTGCGACGGCAATGAAAGGTACACCTCCAGTTCTTTTGTAAGTAGCATAGACAATGTTCTTTTGGCCTGTAAGGGTGCTGATGAACTCAATGGGTTGTTCTTTGAAGGAGTCTTGGGTGTCAATAACAGAAATCTCATATAAAGCTTGGTTATCCTCTTCTGCTGGGAGACTTGTTACCTCTATAATATTCTTATCATGGGGCTTTACCTGTTGAAAAAATATGGGACTATCATTGTTACCATCCTCCTCCTCCTCCCTCCTCCTCTTCTATCCTCCTCCATCCTCCATCCTCCTCCTCCATCCTCCATCTCCTCCATCTCTTCTATCCTCCTCCATCCTCCATCCTCCTCCTCCTCCTCCTCCTCTTTTGTCTTCCTCCCTCCTCCTCCTCTTCTATTCTCCTCCATCTTCCCTCCTCCTCCTCACCATCATCACCACAATCACCATCATTAATCATCAGAAAGTACATTGTTAAACCATAATTGCCACTGCTATCATCATCATCAATAGCATAATCAAAAATATCAGGATGGGCCATATCAGCAAGTGGACATCATATGTCAACTCTAGCAGTGTATAGCAATGATGTGCCTCTTTTTTTAGGTCTTGTTCAAACAAAAATATAAGGAAAATTAAAGTTATAAGATATATTCATGTTTGATGATGATTATGACCAGCTGATTATCAACACCTTACCATATGGTAAAGTTTAGAATAGCCATATACTTTATAGAATTTATTGATAGCATGCAATTGAATAAAGGTTATTTTTTTTACATACCACTATTGCACTGAGCTGCCTTGGTACACCAATCACAGTAACTGTCTTCTTTCTTTCCTCTTTATCTCCACTCAAAAGCACTTCTGTCACACTTAAAGCAAATGCTGGAACAAAAGGCAAAGCCATGGGATCTGATGCCACACCATCATCATGAACTTCATCATGAACTTTGACAATAAGATTCAACTTGCTATCAGTGGTGGAAGCAGCTAATGTGACCTCGGAGGTAGTACTTCTAGGAACGACGTAACACACAGGTCTTCCTGATAGTAACCCAGGCTTTGCTTCAAATAGTTCTCGAGCTCTAATTGAACTGTGTGTTTCATAATTAAACCTCAGAATACATGACATTACTTGCTGAGAAAGAGACCCTAGGCTTTCATACAAGATGATCCTTTCCTTATCTCCCATGAAATGGATATGCTCAGATGACTGGTGATCGTTTCCCAGGGCAACTGGAATGATGTACCCCATGTCATCCTTGAGAGGTACATTGGTGATAATTTTGGAACTGTCGTGGCTGAAATGGATGGTTGAAATGCCTTCCACTTTGACTTCTGTTTGTGCAGATACATGGCCAGGGATTTTATAGTGGATGGTCGCCGAACCAGAGGATAAAGCTACAGCAACACCTGTGTTGAAGTCTATGGTAACAACATCAGGGTTGGATGAAGACCACTTACCAACTTGACCTGTCATTTTTAAAAGAATCATACACTGAGATGTATGTATTAATGGCTGTTATTTTGGTTGAGCTCGCAAAAGATATTCTTTTGGTTTAAAAACAATACAAGCGAGGCTATTGAGTCAATATAGGTGGCTCAGTGGTGAGAGTACTGGCTTCTCACTTCTCTGGTCTTGGGTTTGATTCCTGGACTCTGTGGTCACGTGATTGAAATCATTGGGGTTCTCTAGTTTTCCTCCCTCATCAAAACCAATCATATGGTGGCTGCATAGTGTGCCTTATGTATACCTTTGACCCAACTACATAGAGCTATGCCCTTCATAATGATTAGCCTCCCCAAATTATTATCATTATCTCATTTGCTTCTCAACTGCTTGCATCTAAACTGCTGGCATCATCATTAAAGGTGTAGTAATTGCCTTATTATGAACAAAACATACCATCAGCCCAAATACTTGTCTTGAACTGCTGAGCCATGCCTAACAGCAGAGTAGCCTTCATGGGAGTTAGTCCATACTCTACTCTTATTCTTATATAGTCAGTCACATGGGCTGAATTACCATCCCATACCTGAAGGTTAAAAATAATTTTAATTATGCACTTAATCATAAACTCAGCATAATATTAGGACAGAGTGGCTGACCTTGAAGATGGCTTCTCCAGTATTCAAAGCACGGGCAAAGAAGGTACCATTTTCTGATCCTGGCACAATGTGAACTGCATCAAACCTAATGTAGTTTAAATCATTAACACCTATTTCCATATTTACACAACCTATAGACAACAGGCCAAATTCCAGAATGTCTGGGATTTTGCATTCTGTCTATCAGACCTTTGACTTTCTGGGCTAGTAATTAGTTCGATTGACAGAAGCTAAAATCTCAGATGTCTGGATTCCTCTAGGTTGTGTAATCATGAAAATAGGTGTAAAAACATGAAGGTAAAAACGCAAAAACAATAGTTGACTTCTGAGCACCATGGAAAAAACACTTGAGAAAAATTTGGTGAAAAATGTTTGCACTAAGTTGGGGAAACACAATAACAAACCTGTTTAACCGGTATTTGAGTGGTATCCCTGCAGAGTGGAATTCCCGTCCAATGTTGTCATGAAGAACAACAACAAACAGTGCATTCATTCCGAGAGGAAATGAATGAAGCTTTCCTGATGTTGCACGTACATGTGACTGACATGTGATTGACAGGGATGACACAGCTTTAACCTGAAAGAAATGGCAACTATCAATCACAGGTAGCCCAGTGAACAAAGCCAAAAAATGTAGTATGTGAGCATGTATTGTGCAGCAAAATTGTAAGTTTGCACACTGTATGGTACCCAATGGTACTTGTTGGTTACTGGAATGCCAACGAGATTTCTTGGATCCTTTAGACAAATCATTATAAAAACTGTTAATTTTATTTGAATGTTAAACCGGCAGGGAGTCATTACTCAGTCTCCCAAGCCAAGAGACTCATGTTTTTTCTGTTAACGATGCCAGATCAAATGAGATTTTAGAAGTTTGTTTTTTTGTGGAGGGATAAAACCAGAGAACCCAGAGAAAAATCCTCTGTGCACAAGAGAGAACAACAGACAACTTTATTTGCATGCTATGGTGGGTCCGAGCATTCCCTTACGACATGTGAAGCTGAAATTGTAAGGCTATTCACTATATCTACTTTCCAAGTTTTGTTACTGGATCTTTATTCACCTCTACATGGACCAAAGCTGTTTGGTTTGTCCCAAACTCTTCATGTACTGTCACTAACACAGCTGCTGTTCCAGATACCGTACTTGTAGATATTCCTCCACTCTTGTCAACAGATAGGACTGATGAGGTGGTGACTCTCTTGTTTTGGGGGCAGCCAGTGATGAGCTCATAGGTTATGTGTGCCGAACCATCCCTGGTGATGAAGAAGGGATGGGAAAGTTAGATGGAAGAAAGTGAATTAAAGTTAAAAATGAAGTTCAAAGATGACTAAACATACCTCACCTGAGTCAGACAAACAAGTCAACAACAACTGCACCACCACTGCCACCACAGCTGCCACTGCCGCAGCCACCACCACCACCACCATGACGTCCACTGCCACTACCACCACTGCCACCACTGGCATGAACACTTTTACCACCAGCATAATAATAATAATCATCATCATCATCATCACCACTACTACCAAGAGCAGCAGTGAAACTGTAGCAGCAATAGCAGCATCAGCATCAGCAGCAACAACAAGGGAATCACAACATCATCACCATGACTACAACAACTACTACAGCAACAGTAACAGCACAGTCTGAAAATCAAGTTCATCATACTGACCTGTTGGTTCTTATTCTGGTGTTGACATTGTGAGGTAGCAAAAGATAGCCATTCTCAGGAAAAAGAACTTGAAGTTTCTCAAACACCTAAAAAAGCCAATAATTAACAAAATCCATTTACCAGTAATACCAAACTCTAGTTGCAAAACTACTTTAAAGATTGAAAATCATGACTTTTTAAAACAATGAATCATCATAAAAAATGACACTCTTCTTCTTCAAGGTAAAAATTTAATGTTCACTTTAATGAAAATAATCAGTTGTCTATTTACCTGGAAAGTGATTTCATCAGTGAGTAATGCTGTGTCCTTAACTTGTCCATAGAATCTGTCACGCACTTCCAGGTTGAGACGTATAGTGGTCTGTCCAGGGTTGGTACAGTGAAGCTCCACATGGAAATCTCTCTCACTCTCCACAGATATGCCACTCTGAAGAACACAATTACAATAAATTAATTCATAACATCTAGTTTTATTTTTCTGTGAGTTAAACAATTTCCGATGTTTTTTTCTCTGGTGCTTTGGGTTTAAATTGGTAATTTGTACTTTCTTGTACTGTCATTGCAACAGGTTAGCATCGGTAATATAATATTATTCCTGGAAGGTTGACACACTGTTAGTAAAGGTGTGATATATTACCAGAGCAAATTTCATATTGAGAATGAGATGGTATATTGATATTCAAGGTGTTGGTAAGTTGTTGATAAGGTTTCACAATGTTGTGGGTAAGATGTGGTCAACAAATCTAGGGTTAGAAGGATGGCTTACCTTGTGATAGGTTGACATGAGTTGACAGACATCAGGATTACTTGATTTCCAGATAAACTCCAGTCCAGGTACCGAATTAGCAAATGAGAATGGTGATTCATTTGCATAACCAGTTGCAAACAAACTGATCTGCAGGTTCAAAAATAATTTAAAAAGAAGTAAGTGAGACTGAAGACAGGGGTGGGGAGTGGGGATGTAAAATAATTCATATTTTATAGAAAGACTTGAGGTTTAGAAACTTTTTGCCCACCATATGTGATACATACCTTAGTACCAGTAACAAGATTAGTTGATGTGGATGATATCCGTACTCCAGCTAACTCTACCACATGAACCATGATGACATCCTAAAAACAACAAACAATACATGTCAAGGGATTTTGCAACATTTAGACAGAATAAAAATTAAGGGAGGAGAAGAGAACTTCTATAAATATTGTTACATGAAAGTCGGGGTACAGCAGTGGACATCTAGCAGGGACAAATGGTGACATGGTTCTTAATTATGTCAAGATGAATAAATTTTCTATTACCTTTGAATATACAACAGCTTGGCCTTCTTGTGGATCAGAGGTCTGTACCATACCTGTCAGATTGGATACACCAATATTGAGAGCCTCTACAAGACCCACACTGTTAACCGTCCCTACCGTCCTGTTTCCCATCCCAAATGATGTGGTAGATTGAGGTGTTGGGCCTCCTGTGGCACGAACCTGGAAACAAAGGAATGTCATATCTACTTAGTCTTATGTCTATGCAATAATCTGAAACCTTGGGTTTCTCCTTTGACAGCAACAGTTATGAGATCCAAGAATACAGGGAAATTGCATGCTTTGCTTTACATAGAGGAAAGCCATCCAAAACAGTATTACCTGAAACGTAGCACCTCTAATCAGCACAACCACCCTTGGATCTAACCTAAGAGGTGGAAACACTTGTATATCCTTTGGCTCGCTTGTAGCAGAACGTCCAGTAACAGATGTTGCAGAGAATGTCAGACTAGCTGTGCCAAGAGACACACCTTGGACAATGAAATGGAACACTTCTTCATTGGGGTCATCTTTTCCTGGGCTAGAATCTTTCCTGTTAGTGGATACGAAGGATTTAATGACTTGTTTAAGTGCCATTAAAAAAACCTCATGAAGTTTAAAATATTTTTCATTATGGATGTACCACTCTGTGAAAGTGATGATGCCAGGTCAAAGCGTTTCCATTGGATAGGTAGTACTCTGCCCTACAGTCAGTGTTGGTTATATAAATGTTATGAAGTTTGTGCAATGACACTGACATTAACCATGACCTTTAACAATGATACAAGAACTACTCTGGCTTTCCATCATGCACTGAATGAGGTAATACATAAATGTTGTTAGAATCCACCCCAAGTACCATGTACCTGATGGTGAGGATGTTTGGAGATATCTGAGGCGACAGTCTCATGAATGCATAGTTTCCCAACAACAATGGAACTCCAAACATGTCCAAGAGTTTGACTTTCAGTGGCGTAGATGATCCTAGCTCAATCTGAAAACATAAATTACAAATATTAACATTTGTTTGCCAAATACTTCATTAGTATAACAGGTACACACAAGACAGTAACAAATAATTATTTATACCTTATTAGCTACTGTTACATCTACGCTGTGAATGTCAGACACCTGAATACTGACAGTAGCAGGGTGAGGAGAATCTAGGCATAGATCATAAACCACTAGATTGAGAAGTCCTTCATTTTTAGGACTGACCTAAAAAGGTTAAAAGTTAGGGTTAACATGATGAACTACAAAAAGTAAAAGTTCAAGTTTATAAAGTCAATTGGTTATTTGATGTTTTGAAACTCCCCAAATTCGACAAGCATTAGGCTAGTCCAACTTGAGAATATTCAAAACATCAAAAGTAACTATTAATTATGAATCATACAAAAAGACTGCATGATTTTCTATTTATATTACATTCAACAAAATGTTTTTCAAAGAAAGATAAATTAAAGGGCATTTCTTAATGCATAACTCTAGTCTATTTGATAATTTGTATATATTTCTATTTTGTTATAAAAATACAAAATAAGGTCAGTTATATAGAGGATATTACATGGGCACGTGGAGATATTAATTTTATCTTCAAGTGTTGATGATACATTTCTCACCAGTGAGTGTATTCAACATGAGAAGATAAAATTCATATCTCCAAGCGACCATGTAATGTTCTGTTTATTTTATAAATATCGATGAAATATCCAGGATCAGGGAATAATTTTAAGGCCATTTGTTATTGGTTGATACAAGGGTCATCATGGCAACAGTGATATCTTTACTGTGTACGAAGTTTAGAAACAGGAGAAATCCTGGTATTTCATTGATATCTATATAATAAAGAAAAATATTTTTTGTTGTGGAAATTTTTTTCCTCTGAATTGGTACTCTACAGGGTACAATGATGGAATTGTACTCCCCTTGATGTTCAGTATCAAGTAATTTTCTTGAGTGTATTATAAATAATCATTAAAAATAACAAAGATTACGTACCATTATATCTCTCTTGCCATTATAGATGACCGTACCTATGGACAAATCACTGCCTTTAACAGAGAAGTGTCCAGAACCTCCCTTGATGTGGAATGTCACTTTGTTGTCAGGGTGGTTTAGTATTGACGCCGAAGGTGGTAGTATGGTCCTCTCAGGGACTAACAACAGCTTCAGATGACCACTGAGGGATATCTTGGATGGAGCCTGAAGACAGTAATGATGACAAAAAGTTTAACTTTTGTTATGCACAAAATCTGCTCTATAGAAATCAACTTTCAAAGTAATGTGCAACTAACCTGGAGTTCCATGTGACATCTACGTAGTATGTGGCAGTCATAACCATCGATTGTTGCCTTGATCACTACTCCGCCCATCTTGTCACTCAGATGTACAGTTTGGTATGCTAGAGAACCAATGAAATATCATTCTGTATGCTGCAGCACTCAAAGGGCTTCCCATTTCAACTTACTACACAGTATGCTGCAGCACTCAAATGGATTCCTATTGGAATTGACACTATGGTATGCTGCAGCACTTAATGGGGTTCCCATTTGAACTTACCACACAGTATGCTGCAGCACTCAAATGGATTCCTATTGGAATTGACCCTATGGTATGCTGCAGCACTTAATGGGGTTCCCATTGGAACTTACCACACAGTATGCTGCAGCACTCAAATGGATTCCTATTGGAATTGACCCTATGGTATGCTGCAGCACTTA
>JAAAQI020198103.1:23608-56493 GCA_011800005.2 Stichodactyla mertensii
ATGGGATTCCCATTGGAACTTACCACACAGTATGCTGCAGCACTCAAATGGATTCCTATTGGAATTGACACTATGGTATGCTGCAGCACTTAATGGGATTCCCATTGGAACTTACCACACAGTATGCTGCAGCACTCAAAGGGCTTCCAACTGGAACTAACAATATAGGACACGTATACTAAAACAGCAGTCATTAACAAATGAACTCCCAAAAAAAACTTATAATACAGAATGCTTCAGCAATATTATGGCTTCACATAAAAACTTCTAAATAGAGAATGCTAACCAAAAGCACTTCAATGGCTTTCCACAGTGAACCGTACACCAGCATGCATGTGCAGTGTGCAAGGCTAAATGACTTGTATCCTATAGCTTTAGAGTTTATTTCACTCACAGACAGATCTTCTGACATCTTCATTTTCTCCTTCCTTCACAAACATCATGCGCACAGATTTTGCAGGCCCTACAAATCCAGCCAGGCGTTTATCACTATTGGTCCAGGTGATGTACAGTGATGTAATGTTGTCAAAAAGACGGCCATTAGAATCTCTGATGTTTAATAACAGCCGAAGATCCTGATCATTCTTCACATTTATCTACATAATTAAAGATGTGGAATGAACATTAGATACAGCAGCAAGAACACTTCTCAGTAGATTGACCAAGGTGTACCTCTTTGTTAGAGCTGACACAGTTTTCTGGGTTGAGTTGCCGTCCATCTACAATAGGGAGTTTAATGTCTGGCACAATGGTTAGAGATGCAGGTAACATGCAGGCAAACCTGAAAATATTAATCAAGAAATTGTTAGAAAAAGGAATATTTGTCCATCAATCCTCTTCTAGTGATAAAGAATGACCCACTCTGTATGAATCCCTCTGCATATTACCCCATGGCATTTAATTTCTGTATCCTGGGTTGTGTCTTGCATTTAGGGTAAAGCTATATTTTATCAGAATAAGTATCAGAAAAGTACCAGATCTTTGCAGAAGAGTTTGCTGGGTAAACATTCTTAGCTGTTGGGTGGTTACCAATATTAACAGTAAGAACCTGGAAGACAAGAAAAAGTATTAGCACCAAATTAAGAATGATAAGGAGCTCTCATTGGGCTAGGGTAGGAGGAAGGGTTGGCAAAACTGAGGGGGTTAGCTCGTCTTTGGAAGTCTTGTAGGGAGGTTATTAAAGTTACAGAAGTGTGAGGCTGAAAGTAGGACTGAAGTCTTGAAGGTTGTAGGGGGGTATGAAATTTTTACTTTCCACAGAGGGAGGTTATGAAGTGTTTGGTAGCCATGACCAAAAATTTTGCCGACCCCCCCCCCCCCAAACACTACGCTATAATAAATGAAATCCCCTAAAGCAATAAAAAAGTTTTTTGGCCCTTTTTGCAAAACAGTTAATGTAAGATTTGACATTTAAGTAAAGTTGGATTCAAATTCTCATTTCTTGGGCACAGACAGTGAGGAAGGTACAAGATTCAGTATTTCCTTTGGGGAATTCACCTAGGAAGATTTTAGGTTTACACTGTAGATCCCAGTGAGCATGGGTTAATATTTCCTGAAACTCTACAACTTTACTAACCTGCTCTCCAAGTTCATGGCACAAAACATGAAAAAAATGAAAGCTCCCTGATGATTCAACTAAAAGGAAAAAAGACCTTAGATTACTAATGACAAACCGATTTGAAAATAAAAACTTGAGAATGTGGATTTTAAACTGAATGATAATAGTGTATACTTACCAAAGTAATTGCTTGTGTGTCCATTACCAATCTCTACCAATTGCTTCTGTTCTGCCTCCACTGCAAACAAAGAAAGTTACCTAATCTTATTTATTTAAAGCCCACTTGGATGAAAATCGGTGAAAATTGAAAACTGATTATTTCTATATGAAAATGAATATAGCTAAATAACTAGCTACTCTCTGCCAAAAATCTACATTTTAAGCTCATTATCGCAGAGAAATTTTGGTTTAAAACCTAAAAGAACAATAGGGTTGAGTAAATGATGTCATTTACTCACAATTTAAATGCTAAAGAACTTGACAATTTCTATCCCTCTCTTTTGGATGTGAAGAAAATTTTGCTTCGTGGTGATTATTGGGACTGTATAGATAGGTTTAGCTAAGTTTCAAGTCATTTTCAATTTTCATTGATTTTCATCTAAGTGCCCCTTTAAGGGGACTTATTGTTAATTAGCAGGGGGAGGGAAGGTGGGGCACACTTCATATTTACGATGATTTCTGATGCCCCTCCCCTAGATTGAGTTATGCAAGGTGCAAGAAATAATCAGGCCCTACCTCTGATAGATACCCCCAAAAATGTGCACCCAGATACCCCTTCCCTTTGAGGCCCCCCCCCCAGTTGATGACCCAACCAATAATTCTCACCAAGAGGTAGTTGTAAGTAATAAATAAATTGGTGACATCCAAGTATCCATAATAGGACAATAATTCATTATTGTCCTATTATGGATCATTATTATCAATAAACAAGGCCAAACTATAAGTGGCTAAAATCCATTTGATGACAAACCAAAGTCCAATCACCAGTAGGGCCGATAATGTCATTATCAGCCCGCTCGAGTTATTTGCAGCCCACTGAGCGTGTGTTTCCAAGAGGGCAGTTTTCTGTTTGGCCACGTATATTGGTAATAATCATGGTTATTTGTAATAAGGTTTATCAATAGAAACTGTGGATATTCAAAAGACAAATCTTATAGTTTTGCCACACTCCTACCATTTTCATAGTATCCAGAAGTATCCAAGATCCAGGGCAGTGGTCCTCCACCTAACATGATGTTCTTTGTTGATCCTACTGCTACCACAGCCACATCGCTTGGGTCAAGAACCTATCAAGGATCAATTAAAAGCACAGAGTTGCAACATACGAGTTCAATCATGGTTCATAGTGGGACATCCTCTTACTTCCTATGGTTTGCATCACTGAATAGACCTCTACTCTGGGCATAATGTTTTCCCATTTCAGACCACATCTCAATCCCTTGAGAATAGGTTCTTTGTTTGATGCTCATACATATTAATGTATCTTCTCAATCATTACCAAGATACAAAGAAACAATTCACAAAAGAATGACACGTGGTCTGAAATGAGAAAACATTACACCCAAAGTAGAGGTATATTGAGTATAGACTCTGGTTGTACTGTACCTGCAAAGGGTAATAGGCCCCAACTGTAGCAGATGCCTTTAGCTGTATGTCTTTGTACTGGTAAGAGACTGTGAGGGTGGCAAAACCAGCTCTGAGGGCATGTAACCTGACTGACATACAGCTGCCTGGTACAATGTCATAATTATCTGCAATGAAATAAAAAGAATAGACTAAGAAATCTAATCACCCTATAGTATAACAGTTTATCTTCCCTAAAATGGCGTAGGATATAGAGAGATCCACTGTAAACACTGTTACAGTAAGTGCAATGAACACTTTTGAACAAAGCAAGGTCTAAATTTCTTAATAAAATGTTCAACCACACAAGTGGAACCACAAGTGCAGTATCATTTTTAAGTTTATAAATGTGAATTAAACAGATGTTTTACAGGTTGATTAAATAATGATAAATATTACCATCTCCTTCAACAATTCTGAAAACAGAAGGATCTGACAAACTGAATGTCAAAGCAAGAGCTTTGCAATCTGAGAACACATGAAGTTCTTGAGATCCTGAAAAAAGAAAACAATAAAAACAACTTAAATAATTGTCTTTGGACTGCCTAACAGTAAGAAAGGATGGGTGCAGTCTCAAGGGCTGATCCAGGACATTTCTTTTCTTTTCTTTTTTCTTTTCTTTTTTCTTTTCTTTCCGCAATCAATAGGTGACATCATTTTTTACGTCATATATAAAGAGGAAAACAATGAGTTGTAAAGAAAGTGGGAGGAAGGTGCTGACCTCCTGGATCTGCCCTTGAGTCCTTTAGCACCCTTGAGTTTCAAAAGCTAAGACAAACTAATCAATCCACAAACCTTTGTGTACTGGAGCAGCTACCACAAGAGGCAATAACAACTCAGTATCGACTTCTGTTTCAACTTGCGAAGGAATGAAGTTCATTTTGGTGGGAGGTAATACATACACCTACAGTAGAATGATGAAAATTAAATTGGAAAAATTATGGAACACTTTAAATCTAATGTGGGAAACATTTATCAAGAGGTTGTGACAAACTTAAGGATTAGTCAATGATTAGCTTGCTTTCATCATGTTTTGGATGCACATGGGAGGTTGTTTAGCATGAAGAAGTGAGAGGCATGAGGCGTGTTTGAGTAAGACGCTAGCTTCTTTTGTACTAAGCAACTGCTCAAATGCACCAAAAACTTGATGGAAGCACGCTAATCATTGACCAATGCTTTTATAAAATAGCCATAGTAGGAAAGAGTCATTTACATTTGAAAAAAGCCCTTGTAAACTTCAAAATTCTGCACACACACACTTGTGTTATCATGTCAATGTGCACGACCAAATTTTTGACACATCCAAACGCATGTTGATTAACCATTCAGAGTTTGCTTTATATAGTGGCTAGGTTATAATCTACTCTGCTTGTGTGATGCCAAAAATCCATGCATACACATCCCAAAAAATTATAAATGAAAAAATATCGTGCTCACCTCCATTGTTCCAAAATGCTCAACATTCCTAGTGTCGGCAGCTTTGATTTGGGTGTGTCCAATGTTGGTCGTTGTCATGACAATGCCTTTGGTATTCACTGAAGCTACTGATGAATTGAATGATGTCCAGATATATGACCCACTGCCGCCTATTGCCTGTATAGGAATATCAAGACATAAAAAACAAATATCATTTTTTGGGATTCCTGTGGTTGGACTTACACAGGTAGCCCAATCCACTGAATGAAAGTCTTACTTTTAATTGATATTGGTACTGATGGACAGCCTGCACTCTTTGACCAATGCTTGGATGCCAAGGGAAGACTACTTCTTCAGGTAACACTTTCACAGGGTCAAATATCTCGACATCTTGTTGTCCAGAGATGGGTGATTCAAGGGTGATGACATCTTTTTTAATAGGCTCCTAAAATAACGAGGAGGAAAGTTAGTATTTATTTGTTTTAACTAGAAAGACTGAGATATGTACTTTTAAGAATAGTGTTGCTTGGGATACCTATGTTCATTTTACCACAGGTAGCCCAGCCCTTAGAAAAGAGGATAAAATTAAGTAATTATATTTTTCTTTGAGTTTGGATAAAAATTAATGAGAAATCAAAACAAGCAGGATTTTATTTATTACTGCATGGAGTAGTCATCACATTATTGATGAAGTGGGAGGATGATGTTTTGGGAAGTGGATTGTCAAATGACTGAACACCATGTAGTGGGATAGATTGTTCGAAAATTCAAAACTTTTCATACAGATGTTGAGTATATTTGCTATTATCATTGAAAAATTGAGTATCAGTTTAATCAGAGTTAATGCCACATGAACAGGAGGATCAAAAGTTTGGTGTTACAGACAATGTATGGACTTACGAAAAGATATCTTGACATTTAATCATAAACCTGTTCCAATTTCTTTCTTTCTGGTTTTTGGTAATTCTGATAAATGTATAAGTGTTTTTAGCTGTTTTTTCTTTAATTCTAATTAATCTTCAAAGTAATACGATTTTATCTTGTTCTGTCCCCCAAAAATGCAAAGCATTATGGGGAATGTGAAAGTGGCGAATAAACTTGTGCATATATTTTTTCCCACTTCAGACCACAAGTCATTCCCTTAGGGATTATTTCTTTGCTTAATAGTAACATTGGAGAAGATACATCAATACAGATGTGCTCAAACAAAGAATCGTATTCTCATGGGAATGGCACATGGTCTGAAATGGGAAAATATTATGCACAAGTGGATTTGGTCTACTGGACTGAAACTTAAAAAACCTTTGTGTGTGGGTGGGGTGTGGGTAATGTTTTATGGAGGAATCAAATTAATTTAGACAGCTTCAAGGGTGTTCCCATCCTATTTGATACATACTGGATAGCTGCAGTAACTGCCAATCTTGATAGTAGTGTAAACAGCTCTGATAACACTGCTACCCTTATTGACCGTCTTGACAACATGATAAGTGCCATTCTGTGATGACCATAGCACCTTAAAAAAGGTGGAGCTGAATGATGTCTGAACTTCAATATTCTGTAAAATAAATTTAATTTAAAATTTGACTGTACTACTCTAAGAATTTAGAAAAGTTTTTACTTTGAAAATGTATCATCATGGTCATCACAATGATTTTCATCTTCATCACCCTCATGATCATTGTCATGATCACCCTCTCAATCATTGTGATCTCCATCATCATCATCATCACCACCAGCATCACTACCATCATCATCACCATAATCACTAACAATATCATCATCATCACCTGCACCATCACCATCACTAGCATCATCATCAACCACCAGCATCATCATCACCCACCAGCATCATCATCACCATAATTACCAAATGATATCATCATCGCCTACACCATCACCACCACCAGCATCATCACCACCCACCATCAGTACCATCATTACCACAATCATCATCATCATCACCATCCTCATGATCATCATGAACATCGCCATTTTATCTATCTATCAAGTAAAGGTAAGTAAAATCTACTACCTCTGACATGAAGATCTTGTGGTTGTCTTTATCATACAACTGTACAGATACAGCATACACTTTACCTACTTCAAGAACCCAGTTACTATCACCTATGATACTGAAACCTAAACAAGTAAACAAACATCAGAATGAGGAATATCAATTTGAGCTCACCTACTGAAGTCATACATAGCCAGCAAGGAATAAGGAATGTGGAAATACTTATCCCACACCATAGAAAATCATAATGCAGGAAAGCCGTTGTATATTCAGTGGTATTCCACTCTTCCTTCCCATCATGCATTTGTATTTTCTACGGTGTGGGATATTATAGTTATACAACGCTTTCTCGCCTAAAGGCTTGTGTGTGTACATAGAAAATACAAGTGACATGTGGGATATTCCATGGTATGCCACTCTAAAGCACTGTATAACTAGACATAAATGTATGTAATTTTGTCTCCCTAAGAGGAGTATCACATGCTGTACATAGAGCAGATTTTGTATGATTGTGAAAAAGTCACGGCACGAACATGGCGCGGATACGGTCAAGGCACAGCAAGGAACTTTGGAGTTCTAGAAAACATCACGGTCACAGCAAGGCACGCTTACGGCACTGACTGTGCCGCGACCTTTTCACAGTCATACGAAATCTGCTCTATATGAATACTCAATTCCTTACCAAGATAAACTGGTTCAACAATGTAGATGGCTGCTTCTGGCTGGTGACTGGCTTCAATGTGTAACATGTCTGCAGCCACATTAAGAATATTTATTTTATGATTTTATTATGGAAGAATGAAAACTTGATAGAGTAGGGACTTGATATCATGTGCTTGGTATCCATGAACTGACACAGTTTATTTCATACTAGATTGATACTCTCTAGTTATTTGTTTGCACTAAAGTTAATTATCACAAGGATACTCTTATCAACAAGAGTCACTTTTGTAGATCCTTCTTTAACGCCTGTCACAGAGGATTTCTGCACATCTAGGAAGCCAACTTTTTCATTTGAAAGCTTGAATTGGAACTGGGATGACGGCATAGATAAGGCTGAGAAGAGAAAAAACAAGGTACAGAATATACAATTTCTCTTTTTTTGTACATGCTTCAAATGCCTCTGACTATTGCGAGAATGGACATGTAAGGGGTGAATGCTGTGCCCCACTCCAGGCACATTTCTGACAAAGGTTCCTGGTTGCCCTAAATAACACTTGAGAAGTACAGGATTCATGCCGAGGTATCCACTTAAAATTCAAGAACTTTTCAAGGAGTATTCAAGGAGCCAAAAATGATTTTTCAAGAATTCCATTCAGCTCACTGAGTTATAGGATTACATGGTTTTATATTTGGCCACCTAAACTTAAAACTTCAGCATTGCACTTTCAAAAACTTTATTGAAGCGACATATGCCTGGTTGATATTGTATTTTGCATGTAGTTGAAGGCCGATTGATAAAACACGCTTTTCAACCTTCTAATGGACAACACAAAAATTTAAGAACCTTGCAGGTAACGATCAAAGTAGAAATTCAAGGAGTTTTCAAGGAGTTTAGCTAAAATTTTGAAATTCAAGGGTTTTTCAAGTGCCCTTGAAAACGTGAAATAAATTCAAGGAGTTTCCAAGGAATTTAAGGAGTAGCACAAACCCTGGAAGTAGGCTGCAGAGGTTTCAAATGACTTACATATGCATGTACAAATGCCAGGTGAGCGAATTCATAGTTATCCACAGTTCAGTTTTAAGATCTGTAATAAGCCTCAACCATAATGACGTCATATACCTACCCTCCCAGGAATCCCTTGATGGCTTTTTTTGTCATGTTAATTTTCATTATTATCTTGGTATTCTCAAAGGAGTTTTAACTTTTGAATTTGAAAAGAGATTTCGAAAAGAATTCTGGTAGTTTAGGTATGAAACGTCATAAGGGTTTCGGTCTATTACATGACAGAGTTTATGCCAAGTGTTACCTGTAGCATGACCTTGACGGAGCCTAACAACAGAGTATTTCACACATGTGTAAGTCATGATGTACATATCATGGCCTGGTCTAAGAAGAACCTTGTCTGATACAATCAGCCTGACAGCTGAAGGAGCCACATCCTATGTGAATGAAATACAAAAAAAATTTAAAGAATTAGCAATAAAAGCTAAAACTCTCCCTGAAACCATGAGGTTTATGATGTTAGGAAAAGAATTCAAACTTTAGTACTCAGTATAATGTAAAATGTACATTCAGGTTTCAGGAGCTTTCGACTCAATCTAGAGTCTTGAGTACTAAAGTTTGAATTCTTTTCCTAATCTAATCCACCAGTACAGATGAATATTCATTCCACTATTCGTTTATGTTGCTTGTCAGACTTGTTATATTTCTTTAGGAAAACTGTGACACCCTGATTGGTGGAGCTACATTGTATTGTTTGAATGGATCTATGAATTATTCAACGTGACTAGGACTACTACTACCCCCCCCCTGCATGGGTTTTAGCTCATTTCAGGTTATAATTCAGGGATTTTTTTATTCTAATGTTATTTTTTACCTCAAATACAGCTCCTCTGAGCTTTGCTCTGACTATAGCTGTTCCGGTATTAATAGGCTCTATAATGACTTCCCTACCTCTAAGGTTCTGTTGGGGAGATGAAAGATCATTACCATGGTAACCAGGGATTTCATGCACTTTATTATAAGTGATAAGTTAATTAATCACACTTAATTTCATGGTTACTGTATATATGTTGCAGTGTTTGCAAATATACCCAGATTTGTTGATAGAAATACCAGACCATTTAAGAAGAATTAAATAAATTACAGACATTTGAGTAATCCCAACAGAATGTATTCACTCTGAATTAACCAGCTTAATACAGAAGTCCTGTTAAAACAAGCACATTGCTCTGTTCCTTTGGTGTACAAAATTTCCTGTTAACACGGGTTCAACTACAGTATACAACATTTCAGTGAATTACGGCGACGTAATCTTGCTACATGTGTTTGTTTACCTTTGCTTCAAGATCATAAATCTCTTTACTTGTTTCATAAGTAGAGTCTTCAAATGAAACTATCCTAACAAATCCAAAAATGTTTCACAGTTAATGCTTGAACAAGAATGGTAGTAGCCATTACAGGACATGACACTGGTCTTTATAAGATTACAAGTGGGATATAACAGCAAATACTCTAGTCACACTCTAGCTGTTCCCTGCTTTACAGTGTGTAGTGATTGGTTGGTGTATATACAAACAGCTCATGGCATGATCGGCGCTGCTTACCACAACCTTCATGTTTTCTATAATTTTGACCATGTTAGTGCTATGCGCTTTTCAATCATACAATGTCTAGTCTAATATTTGACATTTTAGACAGTAAGCATACTTCCACTCACATGCAAACTGCTCTAAATGATTTACATGTAATGCAATATATATTGTTATCAACTGATGTATAAAATTAATGCATGTATAGTAATTTCATTACCTAATAACAGAATTAGCATTAACTGAACCAACACCTTCCACAGAAATCAGGTCCCAGATGAATGAAAGGGCACCAAGAGCCGAAAAAGTATTATCTGAATAAAAATGCAAATAGAGTTAACAATGAAACCTTTCATGGGCTTCCTGTGGCAGTAATTAGACAGGTATCCCATTTATATATCTAATCCCAATACCCTTTCACTTAAGGAGGCTTGAAAAGGTTTTACAACTGGCATATACGCTAACAAAAATGACCCTGAAAAACTTTGTATGGCTAATATATGACAGTAAGTGGACCCACAAGACCAAAGACCATAGAGTAAAGATTAGAATGAAAATGAAAATATGACATAAGACGTTGCTATGGCAACGATAGAACACTTCAAATGTGAGCAAAGTTTTTCATTTAAAAAATCATAGCTCAAAAACCATTCAGTAAAAATCTTTTAAACTTGGCTTACCAGTATTTCAACTTTATGACTCATTCTTTGATTTGAATGAAAAAGAAAAATTCTGTAATGGGGAATTCTCAAAAATCAATGAAGTTTATTCTAGGATGTTCCCTATCACAGAATTTTTTAAATTTTTTACTTAGCACTTACAATCCATTAAATAAAAACCACATGCAAAGTTTAAAGAAATTTTACCGACCAGTATTTGAGTTATATTAGTTGGAATGTTAGATTTTTGGGGGACAAAATGTTTATTTTGCAAATTCAAATGATTTTGAATACATCATTAAGAGTGCGAACATGAGAACCATTTTGAGCCTCCTTAAGGTGCAGTTACATTAGACAATTTTCCTTGCAACTTGTCTTGCAATTTTGTTGCACAAGTTGTAAAAGACATTACCTAGTGTAACATACCAAAAGTGTCTCTCTGAGGTTTACTTCTCGCAATGGTTGTGGTAACAAAATTGCACGACAGTTTTGGTATATGTTACACTATATTGTTTTGTGCAACTTATCTCCCAACAAAATTACAAGACAAGTTGCAAGCAAATTCCATAGGGAACCCACAACAAGTAAATACATGCCATTCAAGTAAACGTTTACACATACTTTCTACATCATAAGCTTGAACTTCTAGTACTGTTGGAGCTTCTCCTAAAAATAGTTCTCTGCTAGTTGATATGACTTCTATTTTTGCTATCTTAGCCACAAAAACATCACACTCTAACAAAATACCAGTCACTAAAAAAGAAAAATTATACATATTAAAAAATAATCTTTGGAATTTAATTCTGACAAATGACAATAGCTACCATTAAGATTTTCCTACAACAAGATATTCATTTGTTCTAATAGCTATACAAGTGAGACTGTGGGGTTAGTACAATGTTCATTGTCTCATATATATCTCCAGTTGCAAAGGCAGCACCCTCTCCTAGTTTTTCTACAATGCACACTCAAGATTTTATAATATAATTCCAGTAAAAGGTGTCCTTTATGTTCATATTTAAAGGCCTAAGTATGAGAAGTAAAAGAAAATGATTTTTTTCCACACACATCTAGTTAATAACTGTTTATAACTACCTTCTTCTGCAGCAATTACTTCTGCCATTTGTTTTTCTGGCTGTCGTCTCTGTACTGTTACAATGGCTGATCTTGAACAAATCTTGCCATATGGCTGAGCTAAATGTTAAAATGAATAGTGGAGATGCAGGTTTCAGAGTTCGCACCACTAGAAGATTATAAAAATCCAGGAGTTTTCTAAGGTATAAATATAGAAATTCCAGGACTCTCAACTTTGAAATTTCATGTCAGACAATTCAACAATTTTTATTTTTTCTAATATTTAGCCTAATACTAATAGAAAATTCAAGGAGTTTTCCAGGAGTTGGCGTCAAGATTAAAATTTTCCATGAGTTTTCCAGGGCCCTGGAAGAAATTTTTGAAATTTAAAGAGTTTTCCAGGAATTCCAGGAACAGTGCAAACCCTGACATTTGTATGTCTCACTAACATAAGTGAACCATGCCAAGCAGTGCAGAATAAAAACTGTTCATGTCATGTTTGAGAGATGCCTCTTACAAGTCAAATTTATAACAATATAATTGAAATGTGTGGAATACAATTTATACAGGGTGGGAAAGGGCAGCCCCAGGGTGGAGCAGAGCAGACTTGGTCAGAATTGACATTTTTGGAGATGGCAGATTCAATAGACCATTTTCTCAAGGTTGTGTGAGCATTCAAGAGGCCACTTCTGAGATATGCTTTGCTTGTCATGCACAAAGGTTTCAGTACGAGGCTCTGTGTTAAATCAAATTTATTCATTTCAGTTGTCATGAATCACTGAGCATTTAGCACGGAGCTTCATACTCAAACCTTTGTACTTGACAAGCGAAGCATATCTCGGAAGTGGACTATCTGGATTGTGCACAAATCTGAAAAGCACAAATTCAGAAAGATCGAGAAGCAAATTATATATTTAAAGAGGAGAATGACCAATTTCATGAATTCTTATTGAAAAATTTCATAGAAATGTATGATGATTATCATTATAAAGCTCCTGTTCGGTTATCATTGCACATCAAATTTCACAGATTTGGATGAGTGCACAACCTTGAGAAAAAGGTCTATTTCCCTACCCCTGGCACTCGAACAAATGTTCACTTCTGTCAAGTGTCAAATTCCTCTCCTCTGGGAGAGAATGTACTTGTCAAATGCCTCTCCCAAGGAGCAAGTATCCTATGTCAATTCCCCCTAGGTCTACCCCCCCCCCCCGGGGCTAAACATTGATAGATGCAGTAGTTCATACACAAAATCATCCTCTTCTCACCATTTTCGTCTTCTTCGGTTAAATAAACAGGAGTAACTGTTGCTACTTCTGGTCTATTTGATGACCTGCAAACAAATTCACGTTATAGAATTTCGAAAAAGATTTAAAATTATACAAGAGCTCACATTTTCAATACTGGCGGGAAAAAACAATACATACCATGTGTAGCAGCCATCCGTTGCTTTTAGCGTGAAATTTACGGGTAGAGTTCCTGTAGCTGCGTAAGGAAGAAGAATCTGAGGCATATTAAGAGTACTGTGCTGGTGCTGAGCTTGAAGCAAAGGAGAAAAGAAGGCAAAAATACAGAAGAAGAACTTGATTGCAGTCAACGCCATTTTGCAAGGAAGCACATGGGGCTCATACCAGATACGACCAGCGGTTATATTACTTCGTGGGTTGCCTGTGTTTTCCCAAGAAGACTAAAATAAAATCCCCGGGGGTCGAGGGATCGGTGTACTCCCCTGCAAAAGGGACGGAAGAGCTCGTCATACCTTTTAGGGGTAAAAATTTGTAGTTTGGTACCTCTTAGGGTGATGTAAATCTAAAAGAATCTCTAACAGAGGTAGCTGGTAGTTTAAGGCAAACAGCTGATACAAGGGGACATAAATGGAGAGTCGCTAGACTGCGATGCGAGGTCTCACTTTTCTCTTTTTTTCTGTATTCGACAGGTTTTAGTTTGACACAGGAGCGGGGAGAGGACTAAGCAGGGATAGAGGACAACACAAGGAGAAATAAACTGTCGCGGGCCCCTTTTTTACGCACTCTGGCCTGCGCTAGTAGTCTAAAGAGTCGCATTTGGCGCGTGGAACATATAAAATTGAGACACTATTATGTTCTTTCGTAGTGTACCTACCTCAGAAAATATTGGATTACAAAACATACACATTAACTGATAGAGAGGTACTTCATGAACATAACAGCAGGAATTACCCTCGCTGCGAGGGCATCAAAGAGCCCTAGTTTTGTGTGTGTAGGGGAGTGATATTCTAAAAAACAACCTTAACTTTTATGGTATTTCTAGATTTCTCAGTATAAAAGTTATCATATAATTCATGTAATTACAGTACTACTTATTAATATTGAGCCACACCTTCAAATCCTGAAGGTCACTCAAGGTCTTTTGTGTAAACTACTTTGCACCTGGCTCAGTTCCCATAATCCTTCATCCACAATCAAACCACCAGCCATTCTTCTTCAACTCAACAAGAACAAGTGTTTTTTTGGTGTCTTTATTGAGCTACGAAGGGCACCATGCCGAAATATTGAGACGTGCATTCTCTTCGAGGTGTAATTTTGCAATATTTTTTTAAAGTAATGGATTCAAACGGTGCAAGAAGAAGAGCTAAGGACGTTGTCACTGAAGGTCTTGTCGAGAGTACAAAGGTAAAGTCCTCCATTGTACAGCTACCTTTCAGTTTAAGCTTACTTGATTGCGATGACATTATCTAGATCGACATTTTAAAGATCTGGAAAACGTTTTCTATCAAACTGCAGTTCAACTTTAGTTGCTTTTTATAGCGATCTCAAAGATCAACTGTTTGACAAGCTTGTTGTGAGCATAAATACAATCTTCGCCGACACCTTTTCTCTCAAAATACATCCAAAAATATTCCCGTGGTTACTTAACAATGTTAAAACCATAGTTAAGAAGGGCCATAGTTATCTTTATTGCTCTTTTGCTATCTCCTAAAAAAGCTTTAATGGTGAGTTTCGAAGATCAAACATTTCTGGTTTGCCACAGAACGCGATACGATTTCAATTCCTTACCATCAAAATACTTCTAAAACCTCTTAAAGCTATTATGAGATTGTATACAAGACAATGTCTACGATTGTCGAATATTTGACATCGAAACCATAGAATGTTTTGAGTTGTATTCTTAGAATTATTGCTTTTGTCCTCATTCTTTTCCTATCTTGTGAACTATTGTTTTAACTTATTACATAGACTAACATTTCTACCATTTTCAGAATTATCATATTATGATTACTAGATAAGTAGTTTAATTGGTTCCAGTTTTAGTCGTTTTCGGAGGAAAAAACACAATTAAAATTCGCAATAACTGTTTTGTTTGCTTTTTATAAACTTTTACCGTGTACACTGTATGCATACCATACTGTAAGTTATGGGCCGAGTTTTTCCACTGTCTTGTGGCCCAAGCATGTAGTGAGTGGGTCATGAAAAAGTGGGAAAAAAACAGGTTAATAAGATGTTTATAATTTATGTGGCAGAAGTCAGATTTTAATATGCCAGGCCAAAACTCATTATGGGATTCATTTGGCAAGGGACTGAGAATGGCTTTAAAATTTAAAGTTGAAGTATAAACATTCCTTCTAGATGTGTGCGTGTGTGTGTATACATATATTAATTTTATATTTGTATTTTGTTTTACCTAAGGATCAAGATGAAATGGAAAAGAATTCATTGCCTCAAGTGAGTCTATTCAACATTAGTATCCACCAAACTGTGGGTTATCACAAATCCTGAGAAAGCACTGGTTTAGAAAAGAAAAAGAATGGCAGCTGAATCATGATTTGCAGATATTTCAGACGAGTATTTGGCCTACAATTTGGTGGATAGTTAAAACAATTAGACCTCTTGCCCTCATTGGCCACAAGTAAAATTGCTCATTCAGGCTATGGGTCTAATTGTTAATTATATTGATCAGGTCAATTAAAGTGCCTATCACCTATCTGACAGTACTGTAATTTATAAAAATGTGCTGGATGACACACTTGTGCTGTCCAGCAAATTTTTCCATATAAAGTCTTAGAAAGCATTCAATTTTATATTTCATGCCATTTTTACTGTGTCAAATATTATGAGCTGAAACTTCACCTTTTTACTAATATTGAGATGCTCCTGCTGGAGTTCATTTTGACACTGGTGCTTGAATGAAGGGGTTTGTGGTCACATGACCTGTTAGTGCAACAGTTCTATTAACCAAAACAAAATACCTCATCCTAGCCCACCTATTACCAAAGGTGTTTCATAGTCAGTTTAACCTGCTTTTAATGTCACTGTTTTTCAAATTCATAGTGTTCATTATGCTGTAGAAACTTTATGATTTCTGAGTCAGTTATTGCTTTTATTTTAGGAAGTAAAAGATAAACCTGAGGAACCAGCCCCTGCAAAAGAACCAGAACTTCCTGGAGTGTTATCAAACATGCAACCAAAGTGGAAAAACTGGTGGATCCGTGGCGTGTTTACCCTTGTTATGCTTGGAGGATTCTACATCATAATGTACACTGGTCCTTTAGGGATTATAATAACAGTAATATACAGATAGAGCAGATTTTGTATGACTGTGAAAAAGTCGCGGCACGGTCCTTGCCGTAAGCGTGCCTTGCCGCGACCGTGATGTTTTCTAGAACTCCAAAGTTCCTGGTCGTGCCTTGACCGTGTCCGCGCCGTGTTCGTGCCGCGACTTTTTCATAGTCATACGAAATCTGCTCTATTCCAAAAATTGTTGTCCAGGCCAAAAGCAAGAAGCAAGAAGCTTTTGTAGGATTTAATAATTTTTTTGTTTTGATTCTTTTTTAGGTACAATGTCTACAAGTTAAATGCTTTCATGAGGTCATTTCCATTGGTTATCAGAAATATAAGAAATACAATTTACCATGGTTTCGATCACTTAGTTGGTAAGAGATGTTGTTGTTGTTGTTGTCTTTTAATAGTTAAAGTGCAGTTTTTGCATATCGGGAAATGGAAGGAACTGACTTATAGCATGTACATGGTACAATATGCAAGAATACTGAAATGGCTTCCTATTTTCACGCGAATCAACCAATAGGCTCCTTGTAGCACGTCGGAATGCAGCTGAATTTGGAGGGCAAGACAAAAGAATCTCAACTGCAGAGAACCAGAAACCTATTGTCTTGCCCTCCAAATTCAGCTGCATTCTGATGTGCTGCAAGGAGCCTATTACAGCATATAGTTACATTACAGTAAAGTATGGTACTGCTACAATATGGCTACGAATTCCTCATAACATTTCCCACTCATACAAAATCCACTCAAATGCACATCTGCTGTGCACAGCACATTATGTCTAACCTTTTTGGCTAGGGCACTCAAAATTTGTTTCTCTTGTAGCTTCCACACTATCCTTCTCTCACTGCTTTTAGGTATTTTCTTGGCTGCTCAAACTATTTCTTTTATGGAGAAAGTATAATTGATTTTATTCGTGGAAAACCACATGACGACTCAGAGGTAGGTGAATGCTATATTTTGCCATCAAATAGAAGCTGTTCAAAAACTGTGCTGTGAAATGTTTCAATAATAATCATATTATCAGACAGTGGAAATGTGATCATGTACAGCAGTCTGAGTAGAATTTGTATTAATGTCTTATATACTTTGTGTACTGCAGGATGTTGTGAGGGCTTACTTTACATACCACAGACTAGTATCCTTCACACTGTATATCATTGGTGGGTACTATACATTGAACACTCAGTTGTCCCATTGTTATATTGTGTTGACATAAAAGCATCAAGTTGGTTGAATCTGGAAAGATTGCATAATTCAATAATTGTTTTCTAAATTATTACTTCAGGTATCATTTTATTTGTATTGAGTTTAAAAAAGGATTTTTACAAAGTTCAATTTTCATTGGTGAGTATAATTGCAATAATTGCAAAATCCATCTAACGTTCTTAATTCACTTAAACCCCTTATAAAATTAACAAAGGGAAATCACTTAAACTATATGATTGCAGTCTAACGCTTGGGGCATTTTAATGTGAATTATGATAATAAATATTTTGGAGGCATTTTTACAAACTGTAAGAATTCTTCTTCCTTGTAGTTTGGCTGGACTCATGTTACTTTACTCATTGTGGTTACGCAATCCCATCTCATCATGCAGACGCTGTTTGAGGGCCTAGTATGGTAAGGACCTGGGGGGACTCCCTTGAAGAGTGGGTAGGGGTGCTCGACAGTTGGTTTTGAAAATGACCCTAAAAGGTACAGAGTCAGCCGGGAGTCGGCCAGAAACCATAAAAGGTATGCAAGGGTCTCATTTTCGACCCTGAAAGGTCCGTCAAGCACCCCTATCCACTTTTCAAGGAGTCCCCCTCCCTGGAGGTAAGGAAAAGGATTTCATATTAAGTAGTAATGTAAGGTATAAGAAATATTATTCTGGCAGGAAAGTAGTCTAGCAGTCGATCAGTCATGGACATATTCAACTTGAGCTTAAGTGTGTTCCTATTTTAAGTTGTCATTCCCCTGGGTTTCTTCCCTTTGTTTAATGGCAGAGCTTGAAAAAATACTTTAATATGGATAACATTTGAAGCAAAGAATCTTATTTGCATCATATTTAGCTGAATGGGTCTATTTTAGGACCCACTTACCCACTTGAAAATTGATTGATTGTTTAATCGTGTGTGTGTGGGGGGGGGGGGAGGGGGGCAGGGGTAGGAGGGAGATGGAGATTCCCTTTTGTCAGTAATAATTTATCATTTTTAAATATGAATTAAGTCTAATTCATCACTTACGTGTAGGTTCTTGCTTCCTGTGACCATGGTCATCTGCAATGACATATGGGCTTACATATTTGGTATGTTAGATGTTAATTAATATTTTTTGCTTTTAACCCAGAATATCTTCAATATCCTTTACTTGCAATCAGCTGAATGAATCATGATTCACAGCAAAAATCACGATTTTTGCTGTGAATGTCTAAAACCTTTTTTAAGGGATTTTGTTTTGTTTTCAGGGTTCTTTTTTGGTCGAACACCTCTCATTAAGGTATGCCGACACTGACATCTTCCTGAGTGATGTGTGTGTGTTGGGGGGGGGGAGCTAGTGGTCACATCAAGGCCCAATTACTGCTAATCCTCATTACATCTAATTGCTGTCTTGGTAACCTAACTTGGATTAGCTCTAATCAGGTTTTTGATTTTGGGGTCCAGAAGTATCAGATTGACTTTTTTACAGTAGTCTTAACACCTGTTGTTTTGCTCTCTTTGACTCACCTATTTTTTAATTATCTTTATTATTTTACAGCTTTCTCCAAAGAAAACATGGGAGGGGTTCATAGGAGGTGGAGTAGCTACCGTCATCTATGGCTGGCTGGTAGGTGTTGAAATTCTCTGTAGAATAATTACCATAGGCAGATTTCTAACATTGCATGTGACTAATGGTAGATTTCTCATTCCATATTAAAATCACTGTGCTAGTGTGGAGAGTTTTTTTTTCACTCCCATGCTACACATTGCTACAGAGTGATTACAGTGTATTGAAAGTACAAAATCTTTATTCAGCCATGCTATCAATAACCCTTTTACTGATATAAATAAAGATTAAATATTGAATAGATATTTAGAAATTATTGTGAACAACATACAACTTTTCACTCTATAAATGCTCAATTCCATATTTCTACAGGCCTGCTACTTTATGTGCCAGTACCAATACTTTGTTTGCCCTGTTGAGGTAGGTATTGTTTTAAAGATGAATATATATTAACCTTAAAACATGTATAAAATGTTGGAGATCACAGCATGCACTACATGTTAGTTGGAAGTGTTTAAGATTAATTTCTCATTGTTTGTTGTTTTTTCAGTATGATAAAAGTGCTCCATTCTTGTTTTCGATGACCTGCCAACCTTCATCATACTATATTCTCACTTCATACAACTTACCAGCTCCAATTAAATTTCTTCTAAATTTGGTAGGTATTATGTGTTTTTCTCAGCTTTTTTCTGTTAGGAAATGGTCATAAAGTAAAGGAGTGATGGGTGGGGTGTAAAACTGGATTTGAAGAAGCCCCTTTCCAGCTGAACGGAAAAAAATTATCTAACCAATCACAGTCTGTTGGGATTTTTTTGTGGCCAGCCCTATGCTCAAGCACAACTTTCAACCTAAAAACAATTGGAAATTTAATCTGATGTATTTTGAGGCCTAGAAAAGTCCAAAAGTATTAAAAAGGGTGAAATTTTTTCTTTGTGTTATCCAAAAACCACATGAGAAATGATTTTCAAAGCAAAGATGTGAGGGCCAGAGGTTTTGTCCAGCAATGCTTTGTACAGCTAGTTGTTTGCTCAGCTGGTTTCTGCTGGCCCAGTATGAAATGAGGTCCAAAAAGTGATGAGCCCTCCCCAGATTCTATGTCCACTCTCTCTAATGTACAGTTTTAAAGACAGCCCACCCCTTTCAAGAATTTCAAAATTGTGTGACCCACCCCTATCACGTTATGACCAGTCCCTTACTGCTCATACCTTTTTATTACAGGGTGGTTCCCAACAAACTGTAATATGGATGTACCCCATGCAGCTTCATTCACTGTCCTTGGCTCTCTTTAGCTCTATTATTGCACCTTTTGGTGGATTCTTTGCTAGTGGATTTAAGAGAGCTTTCAAAGTGAAGGTACTAAATAATCAAAGTCAACTCCCAACAAAAGAAAATTAACAATAGAATTAGTATTTACTAACCAGCTGTATTAGACTAATAACGTTTTCACAGGTTTATTGCTATCACTCAAGTACTACTGTAGATACTGAATCCCATTTTGTGTGTCTATTTGTCTAGTAGACTTAAACTATTAGCTTCTGTTTCATGGGTTAAGTGCCATCACTCTGATGCACATAGAACACTTCATAGAGCAGATTTCGAATGACTGTGAAAAAGTCGCGGCACGGTCAGTGCCGCAAGTGTGCCTTGCCGCGACCGTGATGTTTTCTAGAACTCCAAAGTTCCTTGCCCCGCCTTGACTGTGTCCGCACCATGTTCATGCCGCGACTTTTTCACAGTCATACGAAATCTGCTCTATGGGTAGGAAACTTGTGGTACTGACATATAGTACGTACACACTGTGGTATGCAGTAACACTGAAATGACTTCCCATTGCTTTCAAATGAATCATCCAATCACGGCACAATATATACTGTTACCATTACGGTAAAGTATGGTACTGTACAATATGGCTGCAAAGTTATCTTTCCATTTCCTACTTATGTGAAATCCACTCTATCAGGTACATGCCACCTTTCAGCAGTATTAACCCACACAATTGCAAAGAAATAATGATCCAAAATACCTTGAAGGCTTCCAGCCTTGCATTTGCATAACAATCACAATTTAACTTTTAATTGCAGGACTTTGGTGACACAATTCCTGGACATGGTGGCATAATGGATAGATTTGATTGTCAATTTATCATGGCTACATTTGTTCATGTCTATCACTTCACCTTTATCAGGTAAAGAACCAGTCAAAACCAGACTCACTAGATTCAGGACTTCCATATGGTAACACAATTGAGTTGTATCACAACTTTTTCATTCATGTGAAAGCTTATGGAAAATAATTTCCAGGTCCAAAATGAAAAGCAGTTTTGTGAAGATTTTTCAAATCTTTTCATGACAGAAATTGATGCACATATTCCTGATTGTAGCTGGTGGAAGATAAATTGAATAACATAAATATTTCTGGCTTAATTTTAGCTGCTTTCAATTTTCTAGGAAATGTACCAAAAAACACATCACAATACTCCAGTTTCAAGTTCTCTTTTGCTCAGCCTTAGCCTCAATAGCATGTAATATATTCTGTAGTTTTACTAAGTCTGTGGAAAGGTATGGAATTCACATATAAGAGAACAATACAAATGCTTCAGATTTTTCTGTAAATTGTAATTATTCTATGCACAATCTAGGCTAAGGCTGAGCAAAGAGAAACTGGAGTATTTCCAAACTCTATATTCATCTACCAACAATCTTTCTTTGTTGCAAAAGCTTTATAATTCTGATCCTTCTCCTTCAGGGCACCTCAACCACAGAAAATTCTTCAGCAAATTTTGTCACTGAAACCAGAGCAACAGTTGGTCGTGTTTGACAAACTAAAAGATGCACTAACAGCAAGGGGTCTCTTGTAACCATTATACTGTTTATGTATTTATTACATGAGTGGATAACTGAGGATAAGTCTATCACCCTACAATCTAAGATAGTTCAAAATTTTCTGGGATGCAGGAAGAAGTCCATGTCCTCTCAGTAATGAACTCAAGTATTTTCTTGACCTACATAATGGCCTGTTACCAGCTTATGAGGAGGCCATTTCTCATAAGAACAATAGACATCCTGTTTTACCTTATATTAATACAACACCGTAGAGCAGACTTCATGTGACTATGAAAAGCTGGCAGCACAAACATGGTTGTGAGATGGTTGAAACATGTCAAGGCACGTCAAAATTCTAGACACATGGTCATGGCAAGGTGCACTTATCCAACTGTATTGTAAGCTTTTCAGAATACGAAATCTGCTCTATTAGGCAAAATGAATTTTGTTCCATGGCTAGACCACAATGCACTATGATCTCAGGTAGGGTTTTGATTTTGTCCAAATTAATGGGAATAAACATTGCAACTAAGTTAAAGAAAATTTCTAGCTGCTTAAAGATAAAGGCTCTCATTACACCATAAAGCCAAAATGTAGCTTTGTTTATACATGACAAGAAAAAATATTTGGAGTATTGCAAAAATGAGTAAATCAAATGGGTTAGATTGATTAGAAGATCGTTTTCCCTATTTATACCTTTTACCCAGTCCAAAGACTGGGTATGTTACCACTCAATATATAAATAATCCTGGTGTACATACGCATCTTCCCTAAAGAACGAAAATATAACCAAGGGAATGACATGGATTATGGATCAGGTTTGTTAATAGTGCTAATGTAGTAAGCAGGTGTTCCATAGAGTTTATTTGAAAACTGTAGAAAGCTACTAAACTGCTATTCCCTGATAAACTGTTGGAAAAAAATTTTAAAAACAAAATGCCAAATAGAAACAAAAAACATGTTATGAAACACTTTTATGCAAGGGACTATTGTATACTAAAGCATTGGGGGTTGCTAACATAAGGATGAAAAGTAATAAAGACAAAAGGTGCAATCTAAATTGTTTTTTTGAGGAACTGGTCAAAGAAAAGGGGGTGGGTCTCAGTTACTGAAGGTGATGTTACATAGGACAATTCACAATTGATTTTTCACCATACACTGTTGAGTGAACGTGCAAATCCTCCTGTGTAAACATCACCTTTTTTGCATAACAGCAGTGCAAAATATTGTTCCAAATCATCCCATGTAACATCGCCTTGTCTGTAAATAAGGGTGGTTCACAGGGTTTTCATTAGGTTTTGAAACAGATTATGAACTAGCCAGTGTGTTTTGGAACATTTTATATGTAATACTAAGCTATGAATGGTAATTTTAGATAGAGAACTTTGATCAGTTACTGGAGCATTCTCTAATCTGCACTTCATGAAACCCCTGGGTTCGAGAAAATGAGCACTAGTCAAGGGTGGGTGATTTATCAATTTTCGTGCCACTGTTTTAAGGGTGGGCCATGTCAAATACACCAAGAAAAGGGTTGGACCACTTATTAAGTTATTCAATAAATGACTGCCTCAAAAATGGCAAAAAAAAAGAAAAAAAGAGGAAACCATATTGGTTCCAACAAGGTAAAACAAACAACATTAAAAGAGCTTGTCATTAAAATCATTGCAACTTTAAAATATCTAACCAGTTCCACATTAGGCATAGTTCTTACCCCTCCCAAAGATGCATTAAGACTAGTTCTTGATGAACCCCCTCTAAAGTGCTTTCCATGAACCCATAGCCCACCTTAGTGAGCTTCCAAAAATATAGCCCTTACATTAAATTTTAAAGTTCCCCATAAAATTCTCTAATAAACAAACCCCCTCACCAAGAACGTTTTAGTTGTCTTGGTGACAATCTATAATAACCAGTTCCAAAGGATGTCCTAATAAAAAATTATTCCTCCATTTATTACCACTTAAAAATCAAAACAATATACTTATAAATGTATTTACAAACATGCCTGAGTGACTTATTTAGGTGATGTAACTTCACAAATGTTTTGTCATGGTATGGTGGCATGATGCCCATATAGAGATAGTGTATGCATCTTTATAATTGTTGCACATCTAGGATTCTTCTCCCATTTCCTCTTCATCAATCTTTGGTGCAAGGTAGTATCTGAGAAGTAAATATGATAGGATTTTAGGATGGATGCAATTATAATAGTTCTATTCTATCAAATTTAAACTTTGAATTTTATTATTAATTTTTATTATATAACTAGAGAGATGGCACCTAACCCATGAAAAACAGACTAATGGTTGAAGTCTAATAGACACAAAACAATGGAATTAGTTTCTACGAACTTCTGTTAGACTAATAACTATTTCACAGCTTAAGCGCCATTACTCCATATTGCCAATGACTTTGTCTTATTGAACACACAATATCATCAAGAGGTTTGTTACAGTAACATCACAAGGTAAGTGCAAACTCCATTGTTCGCAATAACCTGAATTTTTTTATGCATACCTTACTTGGCCCACATCTTCAAAACTGTATTCCAGGACTGTAAATAATGAAGAAACACAAGTTAGTTTCCTGGTTTGTGTTTGCAGTCCATTATTCATGGTGGCCAAATCTAATATGGGAGGCTTAAGTGCTCTGGCCTTCCCCTGTTAAAAAATAAACACTCCTCAAGGTTCTGTAAAGCAAGTTGCCTTGCACTGAGTACGCAACTAAAATGTGTTTAATATGGAAATGAAAGGCTTACCAAGAGGAATGTCTTTTTTAAGTGACATTGTAACTTCACTTGACAGTGGTGTTGCCTACAATAATAACATTAAAAATTTAAATAAACTATAAAATATAACAAAATAAAAAGGAAAAATTATGATAAATACCTTGGTGAAGAAACTCATGTATCTTAGTGCAAACGTCAGAGAGACAGGTTCATTTAAATCTATGGAGATCTAAAAATATAATAGAGAAAAATCAGTCAATCTAATAATTCTCAACAGTTAATAACCAAAACTATACAAGTCAATCTTATCTTTAGTTAACACAGAAATGTTTAAGGGGAACAACTAAGGTGAAGGCAAGCCTTAAAGGCTTGGACACATGATGGGATGTTCCCTGTGACATTGTTTGCAACAGTGTCCACCTTTAAAAGTAAATTTGTTTCCACTTCTGTGACATCGCACACAACAGTTACAGTGGTGGACATAGTGTGATTTCTCTGTTGCAAGCAACATCACAGGGAATATTTCATCGTGTGTTCGAGCCTCAAGAACTGACCTTCTCCTATGGACCCAACCAGCTTTGATGTGATGTTTTTCTATTTAGAATAAGCTGAATGGGTCTATTAATCCAAATTTTGCTTTCAACAAAGCAAACTAAACTAACCTGTTCCCCACTCTTATCAACACTGGCATTTTGTCTTAAAGTTATTTTTCCACTACCAACATCTCCATCAACAGAAAAGCTGACACCCTCTTTAGTACAGGCAATGACAACAGAGTCTCCCAATTGAGATAAATCTCTTATAATTCTCTGGAATTCATGCGAGGGAATCTTGACAGTTGCATCATATTTTTGATCCTGTGGAATAATTTGTAACACATGGTAAGCAACTAATCCTTGCAAGAACAACCACCTCACTGGGATCAAAATAACTTGATAGTTTGATGTTGGATTTCGAAGGCTATTCCATTGCTAGACCTTAACTTTTTTCACTGTCCCTTGTGCTGGTGGGGTTGCAAAATCACCAGCCAAGAAATAACCCATTTGCTGGTGGTCTACCAGCCCAAAAGCAGTTTTTATTAGTCATATCTTTCTGCAAGGTTGCACACTGTATCCCTTGACCGATTTTTCCAAACAAAATATCAAAATATTTTCTTGATAGGTACCATGTTTCCTACCTCTAAATTAATGAATTACTTTGAAACCCTATCACACAGTTTTTAATGTGTTTTCTTGGCATTTTATTATGCTTTGAAAAACATTTTAAGTGTTTTTAGGAAACAGTTTGCTGGGAGATCTTTGAAAACTGCATACTGCTATTTTGAACCCTGCCTCAGTCTTCATTTACCATAGACTGACAATAATGGGCATGAATAATCACAAAATTAGAATAATGGTAACAGTTGGGGCTGAAGCACTTGATATACTATGTGACTGAGTAGCTCTTTATAAGTTACTCCACAGTAAAACTAATAAGTTACTTTATAAGTTAAACTCTATAAGTTACTCCACAGTAAACTAATAATTATGCAAAACTTACAGGAATTCCAAGGTTATCATTGTCAATATCCATAAGTTTTGTGGTGTAAGTTGATGTTTTTTCTCCATCTGGAAAAGAAATTTAAAAAGATGCTAAAAATACCATACGCATGTAAGACCTTTTTCATGAGGCCTTGGAATGCTATTCCAGTTTATATTAAACTAGGAATGCAAAAAGAATTACAAAACAGACTCATATCACAGGATAACATAGGGTTTGTAATTTAGTAGAGGGGGCTGTGATTTGAGGGCAGTAGTGAGTCATTATTTTTCAGCAGTAACCGTTTTTTTTGGGGGAGGGGTGCTTTCAAAAATTTTCCCCACTACAATGTACAGGCGGAGCAAGGTTTTTAAATGCTGTTTGCAGGATATCATGAAGGTTCACTTTGAATGACAGGAGGGCAAAAATTTTAAATCATCAAAGTCCACCATCTACATAAAACATGATTGCCCCTAAGTGGTGTGATTGTATACTGCTGGTAGGAACTTGGCTTTGAAATAACAGAAGTAGAAACTCAATTCCTTGCCAAAGTCTGCTTATTTTGAATATAAGCAACATTTGAGATGAGATCTTAAAATTTTGGAATGCAATCAAAAGGTGCTACCCAGGTCTGAAGCTGTCGACTTACTTGGACTCTCAAAAAGAAATGATACAGTGTCACCATTATCTGCCGAGGTCATTGTTATAGTGTCATCATTTCCTGCGCATTTTACAATTTTTGACAGCATGTCAGTTTTCAGACCCAAGGTAATGTTGCGGTCACATCTGTACGGATCAAAAGCATCTGATTTGAGTTGGAGAGAGACAAGACAGACATGGCTGCTGTCCATGGCTTGTAGACTTAGACCCGTGGTAGAGCATTCCCAGTTTCCTTCTTGGACAATGTCTTTGATTGCCTCAATGATTTTCTTCAGCAGGTTTCCTTGAGTGAGTCTTCCCTCAAACATGTTGGTTCACACAGCAGGAATTTTGCAAAAAAAAATTAGGTCTAAAATTCCAGAAAAAAGAAAGTTGTGTTAGCATACAGAATTATACAGGGTGAAACATTTGAATGTTGCACTCCTTTGGAACTCTGTTACAGATCAAGACTTGATTGTAACATTTTATTGTACCACTAGTATAACACGGTATCATTGGAGCTACCTTTTTCTTTTTGATTTCAAATTCTTTCCAGAATTCTGATCATTTCTCATTACTAGTATTTTAACAAGATTAAATTACAGCAAAGCTGATGGTGGTGGTGTTAATGTAGTAAGTATATCAGTCAGCAAAATAATTATAACCGTTCTTTTCTTAACTAAAACGATAAATAATAGATTTTAAGTTTCAAGAATTTTTGAAGCATTTATTTGACGACATAACTTGAAGTTTTGTATTTGACTAAGTTCGATCGTTCGACAAACTACTGCAAAGTCGTTTTCACTCTATCAGAAATTAAGTCAAAGATGTAGTAAACTGGGACTCAAAATCGATTGAAAACGAATGTGTTTTAGTAGAAAGCTTAAAAAAGCGAAATCATGAGGAGAAATCAAAAAAATTTGGACATTGCAAAAAATGGCGGGAATATGTTTTCCGCGCCATTTTGGAATGTTCGAATTTTACAAGATAGAAAAGCTACTCGATCATTTTAGAAGGAAATCGCTTATTCAGATATCAAACCTTCGAAACTATTACGAAAAAGAACCAGATTTCGATAATGAAAGCTGAAATAGAAACGGTATTGCGAATCTAGCACCAAATTCCTTGATGAACGAGATCGGAGTTTGTGAGGCAAGTTTCATGGAAATAAAACTGACTTTTGACATCGAAACGAAATAATTTTGGTCGAAAACCTTTCTAATAGTTGAACTGTTTACCTAAAGGCATTAAGAATAATGGTCGATCAGCGAAAATAGGGAATTAATAGCGACATTTGCTCGAACTGTGTTTACAAGTAACAGCTCAAAGAAGCACAAGTTTTATACAAAAACTACATCTGAAATTAAAAAAATCTGCGCAATATAGAGGACTAAGTAATGGAGAATGTATGTGTTTTCAAAATTTATCGATCGAGGTAAGTGTAAAGGAAGGATGGCTTTAGATTATAAGGGATTGTCGAATACCTTACCTTCAATAGCCGAACAAGAAATTTCAAATAAACTACGCGCCAAATTTTCGTGCTATAAAAACCCGGGAATTTCGAATTCCTCGATCCTGATTGGTCCATTTGTCATGTGATAGGTCACATGAAGTTTTAGCGGGAATAATTCTCGTGAAGCTTCACGGGACTTGTTTTTAAAAACTGCGCAATATTTTGACAAGTTTAAACTTGCCCGACGTCGCCACAGGAAAACCAAAATAGATAAAAAAATTTAGTGAAAAATTGAGAAAATAAAAGGGAAATTGAACAAAAGAATGCAAAATTTAAAGAAATTTAGCTAAATTTTTATTATCATCTAAAATTATTCTACAATGACTTTATGCTGAACAGAAATGACATGAAACCAATCACTTGCCATGGTGTTTTTTTATTTTTCACTTTTTTATAACTTCAACTATTCACATCTACATCAATAACAGCTTATCTGATAAATACCTACAGTTGCTGATAAATTCACCAGAACATCTAATTGAAATAAAATAAAATTTAAAATTATATATATTTGAAATATTTCCATAACATTTTATCATATTTTTAGGGACTAGTCAGAAAGTAAGGTCAATTGGCAATTAATATTCAATAACCAAAATTCAATTTTTCAAACAACAACCCAAACTGCAAAAAATACAATGAATAATAAATATATAGTAAATTACGATGATAAACAAAAATTGGAACTCAGATTTTTCTTATAATCTTGCCTTATTTTTTAACTGACCAATCCTAAATGAGTGGCTTATTTTCTCATTAGCCAGCCCTTCTATAGGGCCTAAAGAAATGAGAACACCCCCGAGCCACCCACCCCCCCCCCCACACACACCATTTCTCCCCTTTAGTTTCTGACCAGCCCCTTACTTTTTAACAAATTTGTAAAACAATGTCATGCTCTCCAGGATAATGAAAATAAATAAACTTACATTACATTCATGCAGCGTATACCTGGGTGGCATGGATGGCATAGCATTAAAATGTTCACCTCTCACCGCTGTTCCAGTGGGTTGCACTATCCCAGCAGATGCCACATGTGAGTAGAGTGTATCAGATGTGTTGTTCTCTCCCTTGGCACGAGGTTTTTTCCCCAGGTTCTCCAGTTTCCCTCCCTCCATAAAAATCAACGTTGCATGCTTAAAAAAGTTTAATGTAGTACGTGCTAGTGTGAGTGAGTGATAATGCCCCAAATATTAGTGTGAAAGCACTAGAACAACTAAGGCACTTAAATTAAGAGATTTATTTATTTTATACGTACTAGAATGCATCCAGCATGTGTGTGGAATGCAAACTTTTTTGGAAGACTTTTTCAACAATATACCTAAACTTAAAAAATTAATAAATTTAAAGCAGCTAGTATTTTTCAAATCAGTTGGCATTGAGTATTATGATGCATAAGATTTCTGACACCATAAGTATATACAATGAACACTATAATTGCAAAGCTGTTCGCTTGCAGAAATGGAATATTATATGCAAACACTTCTACTTTTTGTTGTTTAATTTACCTACATAAATTTCATAATGATATTGATGGGCTGTTTCTTAATTACACACTCTTCTTGGTCTAAAATTCATGATTTTAGTGCCACACTTGAACTGTACTGATTAGCAGACTTGCTTAAGTCATTCATTGTTATTGGCCTGAGCATGGTTGGAACAACAGATCCACTGCCATCATCTCCTCTGAAGAAGAAAATTTCACATAAAATAACTATTACTTTAGTTCTAAAACCAATATTTAGTTAATATGAGTTTACAGAAGTCACACACAGTCAAAAGAATTTCCACAGTGCTGAAGGCATTTGGAAAATAAAAATATAACTATGATACTTACAGTGCACTCTTATTTTCCTTTAAAAAGTCCCTTACACAAGACATTGCTGCTGTTCTGCCTATTTTTTAAAATTTACAAAAGTCAGTTCTTGTTTTTTCTGTTTAATATTTCTAGGACAGATTATGATGATTGGGTACTAGATTGTAATTAATTTTTTTATAGTGGTTTTTTGTATGACTGGGAGAATTGTACTCTGAACTGACAACACATAGAGCATTCTGTAACACTGAAAGGGCTTTCTGTAATTTGTGTGAATCGTCCAATCACAACACTTAATATGTAAAATTTAGATTGCTATGACCAAGTCACCTCTTGAAATGAGCTACAAATAACAACTTACAAACTTCTCGTAGGTCACTACCAGAAAATCCATTAGTTACAGAAGCTAATACATCTAAGTTGAGGAAAACCTCTTCTTCAACCTGAAACAAAAAGATGACATTGTTACATCTTCTTCATGTCAAGAACTCCACATAAAATGAATGAAAAACTTACGTTTTCTTCCCCAAGAATTATTCTAAGGATTTCTTCTCTTTGTTTTTCATTCTAAAGGTAAGAATATGCATAAGAAAATCAAGTAAACATTAAAAATTAGACCACAACAATTATGTACAGAATTATATTATCAGTTGGCTGAGCATCAGTCTGTTGTGTGGCAGGTCATGGGCTCAAGTGGGACTGCACCCTTTTCTTAGCACAATTTATGATAAAAACAAACTACAGTGTACAAATTTAAAGTTGTCATAACTCTCTTACAGGAAGTCCAACATGAAAAGAAGCTGGCATTCGCCTGAGTATTGCTTTATCTACATCTTGGGGTCTGTTGGTTGCCCCCATTACTATCACTTGGCAATCACGGTCAGTAAGTAGCCCTTGGAAAATACCAAAAAAACAAAATGTGAATATATGTAAACCTAGATAATTGATTTCTTAAACTACCACAACATGCACAGCTCTGTCTACATGTACACACATTGTCAATAGTGCTCCATTTTAACAATATGATATACTTCTCCATTGAAGCAATACTTCTGAAAATGCTTGAAGTTTGGTGGGATACTCCAACCAATTTCAACCAATCAGAATCAAATATACTAATTGGTTTTATCCCACATATGGACCAATCAGTACATTCACAAAGTAATATGATATATCTTACTTTCATAATAATCCCACTGATTGTCTAATCAGGCTGGGATATATGAAGTAACCTGAAATTCCAATACCACAGAATAATCCACAGAACAACTGGTCACAAGCAAGACATGCTAAGAAGTGGGATAATCCCAACATAAGACAAGCATTTTCAAAAGTATTTTTTTTAATTGGAGCAATGCATTCCTTTTTTCACTTTTTCATTTACATATTTTATCAAAACATTTAGCTACTTACCATCCCAGAGACTCATAAACTGGGCTTTCATCATTGCAGTGGCCTCGTGATCAGTTTTATCTCTTGCTCTTAAAAATGAATCTACAAATAAGTGATATAGTAATGCATTACACTTGCCATTATTTATCATTGATCTCTATCTCCTCCTTGTAACCCCAAAGGCTCAAAAACAATAGAAATGAACTTCTCAAAAAATATGTGGCTTGCAAAAAAAATATTCCAGGAAAACTTTTCATGATTGATGCTAGTATAAACACCTACAATATAGCAATAAGTAATGTACTTCTAACGGTTTATCTGCTTACCTATTTCATCAATAAAGATAATACATGGTTGGAGCTTAATGGCCTAAAAATCAAGACAATTTTCATATAACTGCTATTCTGTGGGAAGGATTGTTAGCTTGTGATTTGGAAATTTGTCAATGATTCAGTGTGACTTATACTGTACATAAGATGCTTATACATGTAGGTACACTAGGTACTGTGCATTCCATTACATGTAACTAAGCCCTGTTTTTGCACCATTGGGAAACTTAGACACTAACAGCAAGTACATGTACATGCAAAATACAGTCTGCCATAACACTGAAACATTATGGCTTCCCATTGCTTTAAAATAATGCATTAAACATGGAAAAGAGTGTTTCATCCATTATACAAACACCAAGAAGTGGGTTGCAAAAACAAGGTGCAGCTGAGTTCAAGGTGTTTGTCGTGATGAATAGATGAAGAAACATAATATTTCGAGACATACATGTATTTCGAGACATATTTCTAGACACATTCGAGACATATTTCAAGACATAGTATTTCAAGTCAGACACATTTGAGACATCCTTCCAGACTTATCCCAGAAATATTTTGAGATATATTTTAAAACATATTTTGAGACAGATTTCGAGACAGATTTCAATACTCATTCAAGACATATTTCAAGACAGATTTGAGACATACTTCTAGTCATATTTCTAGACGCATTTGACACACATTTGAGACATATTTCCAGACTTATCCAAGATATATTTCGAGATATATTTTGAAACATATTTCAAGACAGATTTCGAGACAGATTTCGAGTCATATTTTGATACACATTCGAGACATATTTCCAGACATACTTCTAGACATATTTCGAGACACATTTGAGACATATTTCCAGACATATTTCAAGACATATTTCGAGACAAATTTGAGACATATTTCCAGACATATTTCCAGACATGTTTCAAGACATATTTTGAGACACCTTCAAGACACATTTCGAGACTGATTCAAGATATATTTTGAGATATACGTTGGGACATATTTCAATACACATTTGAGACAGATTCAGGACATATTTCGAGACATACTTCTAGTCATATTTCAATACATATTTCGAGACATGAGACATAATATTTCGAGACACATGAGACATATTTCCAGTCACATTTCGATACACATTCGAGACATATTTCCAGTCACATTTCGATACACATTCAAGACATATTTCGAGATAGATTGATCTAGCCTTTCAATTAACCATTAAGATCACCTATTCAAACCACTGTCATGGTGG
>JAAAQI020198104.1:2594-38896 GCA_011800005.2 Stichodactyla mertensii
GTACAGTTCACAGGTTGAAAAATGTATTACGATAAATCATAACAGCAGTTCAATCTGAAACGTTACATAACATAAATCTCTAGTACTTTACAATGTACATGGTATCAGTTTTCGGCTTTTGGTAACTCTATGTATCGACTACAATTTGTGTACAACTTTCTTGAAGTTTAAAACTGCAACAACTGACTTTATAACAAGTTCAAACGGTAACCATCCCCAATAAACAAGTCGTCATATGATTTGACTCGCGTTTCTAACAACTTGCGCGCTTGTAAGTGAAAACGCAAGAAAAACTATTTTCATGATCGCGTGGTTATCCAGGGAAGTGTGAGGTTATGTAATTAACTCACCAAAAGGTCTTGTACGACGATGAAGATAACGACATCATGCTTAGTGGGGATATATATGCACATATGCTGTGTTGGACTGACAGGACATTTAACTCACTCAGTACGTACAGTTCACAGGTTGAAAAATGTATTACGATAAATCATAACAGCAGTTCAATCTGAAACGTTACATAACATAAATTTCAAGTACTTTACAATGCACGTGGTATCAGTTTGCGGCTTTTGGTAACTCTATGCATCGACTATAATTTGTATACAACTTGCTAGAACTTTAAAACTGCAACAACTGACTTTATAACAAGTTCAAACGGTAACCATCCCCAATAAACAAGTCGTAATATGATTTGACTCGCGTTTCTTTCCTAACAACTTGCGCGCTTGTTAGAGATGGCATCTAACCTTTTTTCGTGATCGCGTGGACCAGGGATGTGTGGAGTTATGTAATAAGCTTGAAAGGTCTTGTACGCACCTACAACAAGTCAAACAAAAAGTTAAAACTGAACTGAACTTCGAAGCTGGTTACATAATCTCCCCTGGTAGGTTTCAGTCATTACCCGCTAAGGAAACCTTTTAACATGTGAAGTTTCGTCTTGAGCGGGGCACGAGTGAAGTCAGTAATTGCTTCCAACTCTAGAAGCACTTATGAAACGACGCCTTCTCTTCGAGTTTTTGGATGTCGTCTCACTGGGAAGCTCATCAACAGTGTAACAAATGACTACTGAAAAAAAATAGATATATCGTAAGCAGGCGATTGACTGATTGTTAGTTATTACTCATGAGAAAAAGAATTAAAAAATCAGTGTGTATTCGACTGAAAGAACATTGCACCAAGATCCTAAATGTACCTCAAATTAAGGTTCCTCGGTATTGTTATCAGTGAAATATTTGTCTAGAAAAAAGCTAGAGAAATGAATTCCCACATTAGGCAAGTTGACCAGCTTGTTCATTAATGATACGAAAAAGAGCAATCAACCAAACATTGCTGACGGGATTGAACGAACGTCGAGATCCCAAATTATTACTGTAATACTAAGTTTGCCTAGTACTATCTACAGTGTTATAAGTAAAGCAATTGAAGAATTTAACCTAGTATAGCTGGGTAGCTCAGTACTTTGCCTTTTTGTTGATTTTAGAAAAAGAAAACTCATCACGCAAACCAGTTGGCTCTGTTGGTTGAGCATCGGTCTGTTGTACGGGAGGTCGGGGGTTCAAGCCCGGTCTTGTATGGGTTGACCTTCGCGTAGCGCTCTTCCCACCACCTGGAAAGCCGCTACCGGGCGAGTTACTAATAATATACCTGGCGGTCCTGTCCTGTGCGTTATAAGTATTAAAACTTAATATTTATTGTTATGTATGACTCAATTAAAACCAAAACAGCATTCTAAGGGGCTTTACGTGAAGACGAGTTGTCCCATCTAGCCGGGATAACTCTTTTGTTTTGTGTCCTCAAGGTAAAAGAAAACAAAAGAGTTATCCCGGCTAGCAGGGACAACTCGCCTTCATATAAACAGCCCCCAAGAAGAAGTTTAATATTCGAAGTCTTTGAGCCCTCCCTGCCAAACTAACGATGGCACGTGTGTTAGCAGCAGCTCTTTGACGTTACGTAACGTTTTTCAAGTGCAGAAGCAAAGCCCTTATCAAGAGAAGCCCTTATCAGCGACTCCAGTCACAATTATCAGTCAGGTTTTTTATACTTTGTTACTCATGACCACCATTTGGGATATGGAGCAGTCCGGGTTAGCGACTTTTTCCTTTGAAAAATTTCTAGGATATTTTCTAAGAACAAGTGGATGGGATTTTGATTGTTGTCTGCCGTTCACTAATCCGAAGACATTAATGATACGTTATCCTTTCCCCTACCATCCAAACGCTGGGCAACTGCCAAGAAAAGGTCAAAGTTATTAGGCAAACGAGGTTAGTATTATTATTACTCCAACGGAAAATTCTCAGTGTTATCAGTTATATATACAACTGCAGCATCTCCTTAAGAATCTACTCACGCCAAATTAAAGAAAACTTATGCGTCGAAATATTCGCAATCGGTTGGTCACTGACAAACGGGTTAGGAAAGTAAGATTACATAAGGGAAACCGGAATGACATCATGTTTGAGGATTTTCAAAGTCAATGGAATTGTGTCTGGGGTTGGGTTCAATTGGGTCTCGCTTTACAGTAGACATCCTGGCTCCAAAAGCATTCGTCGGAACGAGACACAGGAAGAAAAAATCAAGCATTAAAAACAATTGAGGCAATTCAGTAAACACCACTACAGACACGTATGGGAAATAAAGGTTCCATGTAATATTGTACAGCTATTTAAAGCACATTTTTTGCCATGCCAAGCGACGCATGATCTAGAAATTGTCCCAAAAAGTCGAAAAAATACGCCAAGGGAACTGAACCGGCTCTCGATCTGGGCAGTGTTGATAATTTGACGGTTAAAGTTCTACAGTGTCAAAGAACGAACCTGATTTGGGAAAATACGCGTAACTGCTAAGAAAATATCCACCAATCTGTTACTCATGTTTTGTGCTTAATGAAAAAAGGCAGAAAAAGGAAAAGGAAAATAAAGGGAAAATAACAACAGCAACAAACTCAAATTCAAAAGAAAACCAACAGCATCTAGCAATATTCATTTTATTCTGGACACTGAGGAAGGGGTCTATCCGTAGGTAACAAGTACGTAACAGTGAAGAGATATCATTTGTGTGATAAACATACTTATATTTAAGACCGTAATAAATACATAAATAAATACAGTGAGAGTTAATGTCGTTTTAATTCAAGAGGCTAGCTTTTATAAGAAAAGAAGATTGCTTCTTTTTAGTTGTTTTGATATGTCTACGATTACTGCCAAAGCCTAGCTACTAAACACTACATGCCAGCGACTAAAAAGCTAGTTGAAGTAAGAAGCTTTCGATTTACAACATCAAAATTGGAATGAAAGGATCAAATGTCAAGCATCGAAATTATTTTTCAATATTTTGACTCAAATTTAGTGACTTGCTTCAGTCAATGAACGTCTTACAGAGTCTAAAGCATCAGCTCGCACTTCTGCTGTGCTTTGATTCCTTTACCGTGGATTATTAAGTCATTAAGGACTGAATAGTTCTTCACATTTTTGCAGTTTACTTTCTCACAAGTAGAAAGATGATACTCTCCAATATACTGCTTTTTCTGTTGATAGTTTAAGCCACCAAACTGATGACGTTGATAGTTCATATTTTAAGATTCTTTTGAAATCGAGAAAGTTCCAGTTCTTTGAAGGCGTACCTTTACTTGATTGCTATCCCATCTAACGATGATGACTGTTATGAACAATGTCCGTAGAATACCTGTGAGTCAGCTGGACTTCATCGGTTCTTCTGGGAGAAATGTTGGTGCTGGATGGCTTGAGCAATAGCCCAACTAGTCCATTTTCTTTCCTTGTAAAGAAGAACTCAAGGTCTTTCAGTTGATTTTGGGACAAGAAAGACCACGATTCAGGCTTTTCGTGACTGTAAGAGATCGTTAACACTATAGGCATCTTGAGTAGTTGGCTAATGAGGTTCTCTGTCACGAGACAGCCATATTTACTCATCTATTTTTGACCGCAGCACCAGATCATAGTTGTCCTCACAGATCAGTTGAGCACAAATCTGTTGTCAGTGTTCCATGGTTTCCTTTTTCGTCTACTTCATGAAACGAGGTTAAAACACGCTTTAGCTCATCGATGTCCAAAACTTCATCTTCTTTGATCGTTTCGTCGATATCGACCTGAAAATGTTTTGTAGTAGAGCTTCTCCTAGGTTGGACCATATTGCCTGGTCCAGAATTGTTCCTAACCTCGACACTAACCGAAAGACTTCGCTCTCTCCCAGAAATGTTCGGTCGCCTCTTTTGCTTCGTTCTTCTTGGAAAAGTATTACTCAACTTCCCAACATCATAATCGTACCACAAAGGAGAACACAATCGGTCCTTTTTCGGAATATACTCATACGTCCCAAAACCTATTAGTCCGTACGATGTTACTCGAGGCAAAGAGGTGGATCTTAATCTCGGCTGTCGTGGCTGTGAAGGTTTTCCACTCAGAACCCCCCAAAACCTCATCAGATCTCCTTTCATTTTCTTCAGCTTTTGATAAGCCAAGTCAAACAAAAGCAGAGGCACTTGCACAATAAAAGTGAGTTCTTTCTTTTTGGTTCGCTCAGCGCTTACAATGTCCGTGTGATTCATACGGCGCCCACTAAACTTCTGGGAATATCGATTATGTTTCTGAGCTTTTATACCGAGGCGTTACGGAAATAGAAAGGTTGCATATAAATAGCAAGCTGATGTACAGCATAATGGGAAACGTGTCGGATTTCCAGAGAGACAGTCCCAGCATACCTTTTAATCGTAAATCATCACGTTTGGAGATGGATATCTATTACGTTTGTTGACGATATTGATCATGGACAATGAAAAGATCTATCAAGCAAAAAGATCAGGATTCGGGCGATGATACCCCTTGGCATGTTATGGCGTACTTTAGAGCAAAATTATTAGTTGAAGTTTTGCGTCCCCTTTCCTAATGGCCCATCCTAGTAGTCATTGCTCTGAGATAACGATTTAACTTTTTAAAGTCATTTCTTAATGGAAGAAAGACATGTTTGTCGATCGGAGTTCAAAGGGCCCACTTTTCTGAGAAGCAGGATGTAAATACAGTAATGAAATAAAAAGAAGCAACTCAGAAAAGACTCTGACATTCGTGGAAATTAAATTTCTTGCAATTTGGGAAGCGTCGAAACGTAAGCGGCGGCAATGGGACTTTCTCGTTACTTATTTTTGATTTCCGAAAGACACCGATCGGATTCTTTACTCGCTTTGCACAGAAGGAATACCGACAAGAGCACATAATCCAGAACTTCATGGACACTAGTAAACACCGGTGAATTGGTCTCAGTAAAGGCTTGCTTATGTACTTTAATTAAGAGGAGTAGGAAATCCTTGCTGAAAATTAGGAACTATCTGTCCTCTTTTGCATTAGACTAGTCCATTTTAGCGCAGTCATTTGGCTATTTTAGCTGCTTTTCTTGGTAATATCGGATCTTTCTTACCATGTTCTCAACGTCTGGGTCTGTCACGACATCATGATATGCGCTGAATTTGCTTCCAAGGTCAATAGGATCGAAACGATTTGAAGAATGAAAGGTTTTAACCTGGTTGCGATTCGCTCGATTGTCGTACGCGCGCAACTAAATAGCGGTAGTTTTACACTTACAGAGACAATTGATGATATCGAAAGATTATCAGAAAATATAAGACATAAAGAACCGTCCATATTCCAGCGATAAGATGCTTTCCTAATGTTTTTTGTATATTATCAATTTTATTAAAGCCGACTAGAATAATGTGCACTAGTTTAAAAGGACTCTGAGCGCCGTTTTTATTTCTCATTTAGATTTTGGGATATTATTCAACGTATGACCAGAACAGAGTTGCCCATTTAGCACTTTTTTGTGCCTTGCATGGGTATTATCGGAAAACAGAACGTAGAAAGAGCATCGAAGACTTGTTTGAAGTTAAATCCTGCACTAACTAACACTGAACATCCATGGGATCAAAGGTTTCCTGTCCTTTCAGCTCTCAGTCAATACTTGCCACTAACGGTCTGTACAAACGAACAAACATTGTCCTTGTACTCTTGTGGTAAGTGTTTTGAAAAGTTTGTGTGGTAGTTCTACGTCATCCAGAACACATGTATTGTTTTTCTTTTATAATTCCAATTTGTTTTTAGATATTCTGACGTTTGTGATTCTTCAAATAAATCACAATTCTCGAGAACTGGCAGAAAAAGAGCAACACCAGGGAGCCGTTGTTAAAGATTTTCGGGTATAAAAGACTAAGATGATGGCATGAAAACAATGTCAAATACGAACCGAATCCAAAACAAATTAACTGGTTTCGTCTGCAAGAAAACTCTAGCCGTACGAGAAAACGAAAATCATTCAAATTGTTATGGCATTATTGTGGTAAACTATAAGTGGTTTCAGAGGAGGATCCAGGATTTTTGAGGGCGGTGCAGAATTGGGACTCGATCACAATAATTGACTGTAAATATCTCATCTCAGGGGGGTGCACGCGCCCCGCACCCCTTAAATCCACCCCCTTAATTTTCCCTATTTGTTTCCATTTCATAGTTTATTAATATTGAAATAAATGAGATTAGCCAGGGATTTAGAACACAATTCATCTATTAATCAATTCAATCGATTGATTTTAATTAAAAGATTCATCGATGATCAGTGAGATAAATAATAAGATCTGCTTTTTTTGAGGTCAGTGTGATTGTCATCAACTCCCTCTTTAAATTAAAACTGAACTGTCTTTCGTGGCTTCATATCAGATTTTCGTTTTTCGAATCAGTGCTCCACTAAAAGGTCAAGAAATCTCAAAGTGTTTGTTGAACGGCAGCGTCCTTTCGATTGCAGTTGACATTCACGATGGATATTTTAAAACACTAGGAGATACTGTGACTAATATTATATAAATGATTTTGCCATGGGAAATTTTAGGGTCACTTTATCAACTTCGTAGCCTGAGAAAACAGACAGGATGAGGAGTGAAAGAACGTCTGTTTTCTCAGGCTATCAACTTCGTTTTATCCAGGCTTCTAAAACTGAAAGACATTCATTGCCAAGGTCAGCACTGAGTGGGATTTTTTAAAAGGAGCCTAGTGCTTTAGGGACCATTCATTATTTATCCCGGGGGGGGGGGGGGGAATGGGGGGCTGGCAAGATTCATGCAGCCCTAACCCTAAACACCATGACCCCCCCCCTGGGCATAAATAAAAAATGGTCCCTTACAATAGTCTCCAAACACTCTCGTGAATAACCTGGAATCAAAATTATAAGATCTCAGCTCAAAAGATACTGGGCCAAAAAGCTGGCCTGTGTTCATATTCAAAGAGACTGATTCGATGTTTAAGAGGATTTATCAATTGCCACTAAGTTTTTGAACCTTATAATCACTTAACTATCTTATTCCAGGGTTATTGCTTGCTACTGTAGATAAGACAACAGAGATGCTGATTGGCTGAAACCTGAAACGTCCTTCTGTATGAAGATGATGACATCTTTCGTCTGGATTTTCTCGCCCCTTGTGCTCGTGGCTGCAAGCAAAACGGGCTTCAAACAGAGTTAATTCGTAAACAGAATAAACATGCCTTCAGATATACCAATTGGGAAAAAAATCAAGTCAATGAAAAAATCAAATCAATGAAGTGAAATGTTTCTTTTTTTTTAGCTTGCTGGCGTTTATTTTGTTCAAAAACTTTGAGTCAACCGAACAACTACCGAAATTTCAGCTGCTCAAATAACCCTCAATTCTGCAACTCCCCTGTTCCGGTTCTTCGTCCAACAATCAAAGAGCTGAGAATGCCAAGCATTTGAACTTTTGTCCTAAACTGTAACCAAGTCAATCAAAACTTTTTTATGTAGTCAGGCTTCCTGAACGGCAATATGGCTATTTTGTCTTGCTGTTAGAAAGCCTTCGGGCATAAATACTTCTTGTATTCTTGTGCGTACTAAGCTATGGTTATTTTTCTGAGGTCCTATTCACGAGGCACGTCTCGTGAAAATGCGTATATACGATGTGCCACGTTTTCTGCATCAAATTTCAATATTGTTTTAACCTTAACTAATTAACAACTGTTGAAGAAGTGATTAAATTTGTTTATACATGGTTCACTGTCGATTGATCGAAGGAGGCCGATAGCACATTCTCAGGATAGCCACTTACTGCCACTACCAGAATGCTTTTTAAAGATGCTTTGTTATTCAAATTTTTCTACTCTTCTGGGAATAAAGAGACAATTGGTAAAACGTGCCTGACAATAGAAGTCACTCAAAGCACTCTTGTCTTGGTAGTAAATTCGCGCCATCATGCAAACGGCCTATTCATTGAGAAAAGGGAACAAAACGAGCTTGCTAAAGGTGCTGTTACACTGCTGTTGTAATTTTCCTTGCAACTTGTCTCGCAACTTTGTTGCCGCAACCTTTGCGAGAAGTAAGAATTATCAAAGTCAAAGTGACACTCATGGTATGTTACACTAGGCAACGTACAGTGCAGCTTGTGCAACAGAATTGCGAGACATGCAAGTTGAAAGGAAAATTGCCTATTGTAACAACACCTTTACAGAAAGACAGATGGAGCAAGTGAACCAAGTCAGGATAATATACCAATCCCAAGCATTTACCTTTTTATTACAGTCTATGACAAGCCTATAGCTTTAGGGTCAACTCCAAATGTTACGAAAGCAATCAGATTCCCTATTTGTAACGTCGTGACTGTCCGGCATTTTGCTTGGTAAATCGAGTTTTAAAAGCCCACTAGGAAAAGTTGTCCAGGAATAAGCCCTTATTTCATGTTAGTGGGTCATCAACTATTGGACGTCCACAGCCCTATCTGAAGTCTGACTTGCACGAACATCATTTCCATGCATGGTGACTCTTGCAAAACTCGGTCATGATTTCTGTCTTCATTTCATTATATTTCACTTTCCTTCTCATTATCTTCCCACTGCCTTTAACTGTAGTCCACATATGAAAAACAGAGAATTTTAAATTGCTTTTTCACATAATTTAATTAGAGTCCGGGTAAGAGAATGCTAGAGAGACGAATCCAACTACAATACTATCACTAGGGAAAATTCAAGGACTCTTCAAGCCGTCGAACAAAAATCCAGGGCTTTTCAAGGGAAAATGAAATTCAAGAACCTTTCGAGGATTTCTTCAAAATTCAAGGACTTTTCAAGACTGTGCAGACCATGTCAATACTTTATCTCTTCTTGGGGTTTTTGTCACGCTTTCCTCGTGGGGTAAATCCTCCCAAGACAACCACACATCAACCAAGCTAGGGATGATGGACTCCGAGGAACAAACTGAAAGCTGAAAGTCATAATTTTGTGGTGTAGATACACCCTATCCAGCACAGTCATCGACTAACCATTATCATATGCTAGTCCAACACGAATAAGGAACTATATATTGACGTTGATTTCATCATTAGAATACACATCATTTTGCATGCTGTTGACAGCTACTGGCCTCAATATTGACCCAAGATGACCACCTTTAGCTAGCTTTATTCCAGTGGTTAACTCGAAAGTTTAAACTACTTTAACCACCTCTGCACACTTCACACAGGTCTCTCAAGTCTCTCAAGTAGAACAGATGCAGAATTGTAAAGGCTGATTTACTTTCTCTTGCTTACAACTCGTCGCTTCGTGTAAATCAACCCTACAACTTGCTTACAACTGTTGCGTACGACAAGGAGAGTTGTTGAAGCAATTCATGTTGTAAGCATTCAGATCGCATACGACAGTTGTAAGCTAAAGTCGTACCGACTTAACAGACCTTAAAGAAAGATAATACGACCTAAGAAATCGTGGGGAAATTGCGTTAAAGGCAAAACTATCCAGGTTTTAAAGATTGCGATGAAATTCTTAAACTGGACATGAAAACAAATTTTTATTAAGTCGTTTCTGATGCCGTTTATTCCACAAGTCTTGTAAAATATATGCAAGTATGATAGCAATGCACTATCTTCAGGTAAGCTGCGTACAGACAACGAAAGTTGATGTATTACTATGACATTTACTATGACATTTGCTTATAAAAAGCCATCAAATCGATTCTAGCTGTGTTTTGTATTACAGAAGAAAACTGAAGCCCAAGGTCGATCAAAGCAGTTAACGTGTGGATCCTATAATTTTCATCATGCACGAGACCTAAGACAGACAGTGTTTAACTTGGCTCGCGAGTATCGTGCAGCGCTACAACCTTGTCTGGAACTTTCAACAGTTAGCGCGTGTGCGTATTCATCATGCACCGGACCTAAGATAGCCAGTGTTTGGCTTGGCTAGTGAGTATCGAGCAGCACAGAACAAGTCTAGAACTTTCTAATAGCTGTTTTGCCTGAGAGGCTTTTCATGCCTTCACATGCAATAGAAAAAGATGTCAATCCGTTATAGCCATAGGTATAACATGCAGCGAACGACCCTAAACTCTACATGAAGCATCTATTTATGTCAAAGATTTGGCAACATTTTCCTAAAAAAAATGAACATTAGGAGCAAACACATTCGCACGAACTGAGTTGTACTTTTAATTATCAGACCAAAGAAATCGAGATAATGATCAGGGCTTCAACTGGAAGCACATGAAAAGCGCTTTAATTTTACAGTCAAAAGGGATCGAGTAAAAACAAGCCTGCAATTGCGGGTAATAAAAGATGCCACTCACGAGGCGTTCATATAACAACAGCTTTGGCTTACAGTTTGTCTATGAATATACCCCCTAGAAAGAAGTCTCGGAGAAAACTAGCACAAAGGTTGGTTCAAGGAATGAAACTAGGGCTGTTTCAAAAAATGAAACAAGAAAGAAAGAAAGAAAGAGAGAGAGAGAGAGAGAGAGAGAGAGAGAGAGAGAGAGAAATTTCGGATTGATATCAACAATAAGCCATCCGTTAACGCCAACACATATAACTACAACAACAACAAGAAGAAAAAAAAGAAGAAAAAACCGCCCGCGATTTAATATAAAAAACGTGAAAAAAATCCAAGTTTGAATAATCAAAACCAGACGAATTTTCCTTAATAACGTCGTGTTTTTTAATGATGTCAAAGATGGCTTGATTGGAAACTGTACAAAAGCGAAGCAATAAAAACGTCTTTTCATTCAAGCTTCACCAAAGAACTTCTCCGGCAAAAATTATTGGTGAAATCCTATGACATCATCTAAACCAACGACATAAAGGCTTACCTCTTTTTTGCCAAATTTGAACAACTGTTCTCTAAACTTAGAGGATATCCTGTGGAGTCGAGATGATGAGTTTTAAAACTGTTACAAAAACCCGCGCGAATCATAGTATGCCCTACTTAAATTTCTTAGACCAAGATTCTATAAAAGAATATTCCATCTATACGCAAAGGAAGTCCTTCATGGTCAAGTTTAAGAATTCTCTTGCGTGGGAAATAATTCTGGAATAAGTTGTTACTGATTTCCGGGGCTAGTAAGGTCTCGTTTCTATTTCATTCTGTGTAAGGTGAAGGGGCGTCAAATATATCCAACTAACTAGACCTTGGTCAAGGTCAGACAGAAGTCCAAGCATATTTCAGGAGAGTGTGACGGCGACGCATTCCAATCTCCAGCAGCTTCACAGCAGATAACGAATAACGCCTTGTCGTATAGCGAGGGGCATTTCGAAAATGTAAGCAGATGGTAGGAGGATTTTAGAAGCGATACAAGGCAGGAGTTTTATTATCTCATGTTATCCGGTTAAGGAGTTGTTAGAAAATACAAATACAAAAGAACACGAAGATAAAATCCTACAATAATTGTACCGCATTCATTTCTTTACGATTTTAATTTTATGCCAAACATCATTGAAGCTTGCAAACCAAGTTTTGAACTCTAGATATGACGCCACGCACTCGAAAATCGAGTTGCAGTTTTTTTAATTTTTCATAATGTCATGAGAATATTGATCAAATCACCTAGCGAGTGAATTAAATAATTGTTTACTAAACTCTACCTACATATATGCAGTCTCCATTTGTAGCTATTATTTACTCTATAGAGTCTTAAATCTGTTCTCTAAATAGACGTGGAATGCTTTAGACGGAAATATCCCAAAATCCCACTGGAACCCTAGCTAAGTATAGCCTGCGTTGAAGACTCTCCTCTAACCCCTAGGGCGCAAGCAAAGCAGGCTTAGCTAAGCATTGACATTGCGACCTTGGTTAACTTGTGACGTTATGATTCATCCTCCTGAAAGCATCTTAAAGGTCTTCCTTGGGGTCTCTTATTGCTACATCCAATATGGCCGTCATTTCTTTTTGGTGTCTTGGAAATTTAAATCGTTAGAATCCATTTTACCACAGGTAGCCCAAAGCCTATATTCATAAATCATTCATTATTTTATCTACTGCGTCCCAGTCAATGTTACTCATTATGCTACCACTACTCTCGGATACGTCGTCACCGATAGCTTGCTTGGCTTCTGCCTATGATACACAAATGAATAATCAAACGTTAGCACGATTATATTACAATTTCACATTCTTGGCTCGTCGTGCTGCACGTAGGAAGTCTGAGAAATGATCATCATTGTTGCATTTTCGGTGTGCATGTGACGTCATGACCGCCATGTTGGATGACTGACAAAAGATTTGGTTATGGGTTCTTCTGTTGTACCAACAAACATTGCCGACATGTCTTTTGACTGGCCTTTACTGTCATTAGGAAGGGATGCACACAATGAATACTAGGGATAGCAGGCCTCCCTTTATTAGAATGATAACTGGTACAAAGGTGTTTGAACTACGAATGAGCAAATCGTTGTGTGTGACTGCTGCACTGATGTTGTATCATAGACGATGATACAGGAAGAGAATCTCCCTAGTTTTATTCGCCAGCACTCTTTTTTTCCTAGAGATTTTTAAAATTAAAAGCTACTGACGAGAAACAGTTTCATTCTTCATGTTGATAATAACGGGCGATAGCGACAATGAAGAATGATATCAGAAAAGAAAAATCTTCATTGTAGTACTTACCAACAACTGCGCAACATCGTCTGACATATTCAAGCTATCTCCAGTATTCCAAGGGCTAACATCATCAATATCAACCAATTGCTTCTTGACGTCTGTGGACGGTTTCTCCAATTCCTTGGGAGCTTCTTTTCCCATGCTTTTTCCTCTGCCTCGAGCCAAACCACTTCTTCCAGCTACCCCAGGTGGATTTGCTGCACGATTACCTAGACTACCTGGACGTCCTCTTCCTGCACCAGTTTTGCTTGACGCTGTCGCCACTTGGCTTCTCGGCTTGTTTGGTCCCGCTGTTACTGGCCTGCCCCTTAACTGCGCAGCTTGGAGTGCTATGTAATGATAAATCGATAGTAACAAGAGGGTCCTGAAGGGGGGTCCTAATCCCATTTCCAGGCCCAAAATTTTGCAAAATCCCAGTCTCATTTATGCAAAATTCCAGTCCAAGTTAGAGAGTTAGAAAAATCCCAATCCCAGTAATGGCTAAATCCCAGTCCCAGTGCATCAAATCCCATTTTCCCAGCCCAAAAAAGGCCAATCCCAGCTCCCATTTTACCCCTTCAGGACCCTCTAACAACTGTTTGATTGCGTGAACAAGCGGGGGTTCATTTATTAGAAATCAGGGCTGAAGCATCCTAAAGACCCGTTTACACTAACAATTTTGTCGCGCGACTTGAGAAGCGATTTCAATGCCGAATGTATGGCAACCCAAGTCGCGCGTGTTTTCACTGCACTAAATTTTAAGCATGTTTGAATTGGTGCGCGATCTGTCGCCGTAAAATCGCCATAAAATCGCGGCTCAAGTCGCGCAACAAAATTGTTAGTGTAAACGGGCCTTAAGACTGCAACCACACAAAACAAAAAAGGTCTACATCAAATCATGTCTTACCTGGTCTTGTTTTTACAGATATTCTGTCAGATGAGCCAGTATTTGTCTTTTTCGTTTCTTGCCTTGTGCCCTTGAGAAAGAGAGAGAAAGTTTACGTCTAGTTTTTTCCGCATTAGAATTACTTTTTCACACCCTCTCTTTTAGCCTACCCTGCTTAGAGTGACCGTCCCCATTCCAACCGGCCGAGTGACATCAGCCTTCTTCGAACTGCTCTTCAGAATTCCTTTTTTCCTGTCAAACTTTGCATTACTTCCAATAACATCCGAGAGGAGTTCCTTAAGCTCACTGTCGTCACTGAGCAAGCTCTGAATGTCCTGCAATCGATCGTCGTCCATCGTAGAGCCTTCGGGAATTTGATCCATAAGGTTATCAATATCAATAGACGACCCTGATCTATACAAACTCGTGAAATCCATCCTGGGCTGTTCGTACTTATCCGTTTGGGGAATGTTAAGTTGTTTTTCCATTTCTAACTCCTTGGATCGACGAAGCTTTTCTTTCTCGTGCATTTGGTATGTTTTCATCGTGATAAAGTCGGCACCACTCGGAGTAACCGAGCGGGCCTCCTCCCTAAGGCCGATTCCATATCGATTAGCTGCGTCAGTATCGTCGTATTCGATATCCATATTTGGATATATAGGACTACTTGTGTAAGGTGTTTCAACAAATCCACGACTTGAAAGTCTATCTTTCCTTACGTCATGTATGGGAAGGGTGGGTTCCCTGTGGTCTGCCTTATCAGGCCTGGTTACATTTGACGGGGTTTTGGATTCAGATGGCATGCGGAGAGATTTCGCCTTCTTGTTATATCGATCATTATGTTTTGATTTGGCTTTTTCTTTGGGTGTCAGCGGGGCGTGGCGAATGTTTCGTAGTGTATCAGCTTTGGGTACTGGTTCAGCAAGCATCTCACTCAGGAGACTCGACGCTGCTTTCATTCGTTCTTCAGTGTAAACGTCCTCACGTTTTCTGTTCAAAACATTCCAAAGCACTATGAATTACTTTTCTATAAATATCGATAAAAAGATCTCTTGAATTTTAGTTAAAACTTTCTAGTTCACCTAAACACTTTTGTTTCTTTTTCCATACCTTCTTTTCGTTTCTCTTTCTCTTTCAGCAAGTTTCATCTTCTTCAGAGACGACGGTCCCTGCGACAACAAATAACATACATCGTGCATTGATTAAAAATCGCCTTACACTATCCTTTTTGTTAAAATGATAAACGATGAAGGAATCAGAAAGAAAAATATGATAGAGGTCAAATGGAAAGTCGTAATATTGAATATTAGCGACAGTAGCTAAATAATGCTCCAAACTCAAGCTGATCAAAGGAAGTATGACAAAGTTGGAGTATTACGCCATCCATGTTTATTATGCTTTTGAAAGGTAACTTAGACAACTCGAGGCTGGTTTTCCATAAAACCATCAAAGATGGAAGTGATATTTCTCATTTCAGACTACTTGCTCTTGAGTATTGTTTCTTTGTTTACTGGTGCGCTTGAGGAGGAGTTTGAAATGAAAAACATCACGTCCATTCCATCCTTTTTTCCCTATTATGGCGTTCAATAGGCCATTACAAGTTCTCGAAAATGATGCATGAAGGCAAGGCTTCGTGCGAAATCACACTTGGTGGCATGAAATGACCGACTTGTTCTGTTGCTACTCTTTTCTCTATGACTTGTTCGTAGTTCACTCATAAAAATATACTTTTAAGAAACAGAAAAAGTCAAAGAAGTGTCAGTCGTTTCGCGCCACCAGGCGTGATTTCGCACGAAGCTTCGAATTCATGCATCATTTTCGAGAACTCAGGAGTGGTCTATTCAATCACCTCAGTAGCAGTGGTAAACGGTTTGAATTCAGAAGATCGCAAATTTTCCACTTCGTTTTTCCAAGCAGCATGTCGTTCGGTTCGTTTTTTCGCCATCCAATCTTGTATCTTCTTCCTCTTTTCCAAAGATCGCTGGTTATTTCTACAAAAAATACACATAAAAATCGACTCAACGAAAAGCCAAAAATTAGTATAGGAAATACTACCGTTCGAGAAAAATGGATGAAAATCTCCACGCGTATTAATCCACTTTCATCATATACAAGTGGTATTTTTATTAATTCTTCTAATACTCATTAATTATTCACGACTTAACTAGCCAACCACGAGCTGAAATTCGGGTCACATGACGATACTGGAAACCCGGTCCAGTACTTGGACTGAATTAATTTTTTTCTAGTCCTTGGACTGGATCAAAATTAATTCAGTTCAGGGACAGTGATCCAGTCCAAGGACTGGAACAAAATTAATTCAATCCACCGACTGAATCAAAAAATACTTCAGCCGATAGTACTCACGGGTCGCTGAAGATGATATGGAATTGGAATCTCTGATCAAGAAACCCCAATACCAACCAGAGCCTTTAAGCACTACACCCGCGTGCACCGAATAAGTTTGGCTCTGATGCGAAGGGTTCTCTATTTTTTGGTCACGATTTTCCGTGTGAGATGCATAAACAGTGATTAATATGACATTCACGCATGCGCAAAAGATGTGATTATTACCCGATCTTAGGTTTCTTATTTTAAATCAAAAAACCCGTTCTCGTTTAATAAATAGATCCCTCCCGAATAATTAATGAGTACTAAAAGTCGTTCCAAAGCCTCCAAATCGGACTAGACAGGGTTTTCAGTCCGAGGCGAAGCCTCGGACTGGAAACCCCGTCTAGTCCTCATTGTCGGCTTTGAAACATTACTACAAGAACTAAGTGGTATTACAAATCTACAACAAATACTCGTTTCTGATCAAAGAGAAAGGTCCCGGATGTGTGCAATTATTAGGAAACATCAACTTGATATATGATTTCTTTCTTTCTTTCTTTTTTTCCTTTCTTAATTAATTTTTTCCATTAGCGAAAATCAAGTAAGGAGATTCTGTCTGTGTGACTGTGAGCACCCAGACTACAATGAAGCCGCCTGAAGATTTATTAATTTTTAATTAAAAACCTCAACACCAAATCAACACAATATTTCCTAAACGACATTCAACTCTTTCATCTCCAAGCAAGATTTTTTTCAGTGTTCACAAAACCCCCAGAAATCCACTGTAATGACTATATGTGGTTTGCAATCAAAGCCGGCGGCCATGTTGATTTTCATCTGTGATGGTGGATACATGTCTTGTTGACATATCATTGTCATGTATTTACAGGAGCAATATATATTTTTAACACAACTGGAAGAATTTCGCTTTCTGATTGGCCCCAAATTATGGCCAGCACGCTGTAAAAATTCTTGGAAAATTTCCGCAAATGGGGGCCGTTCGATTTTTATGGGTGAATTTTTGGGGACATTCAAAAAATTTGGGTATTCCTTACCTTTCACGCCTCCAAGAATCACGACTATCTGAAAATATCTCCTTCAACGTTTCTGAAGATAGTTTTGGCATTTCTTTGAACGAGCCACCACTAGAGCGCCTTGAAAACAGGCAGAACATAAGTGATTAGCTTGCGAAAGTCGAGAAATCTTCAAGTCAAATTTGGTAGTGGTCGTAATATACTGACAATATGAGGCAACTGCTTAGGCTTCAACAACTTGGGATATTTCACTAAAATTCGATAAAAACTATACGGTTTATTAACTCCGAATCTGTGGCACGAAGTAAAGTTTCCCCTATGACAAATATTTTGCACTAAGGACCTCTTTTAACGTCAACGGCGGACTCCTATTTTCTTAGACCTCTGTCTTTCTTTACAAAAAGGAGCCATTTCATTCCATCGTCTCCTTTGCGTATGAAGATCAGTCTGTAGAAAACTGAACCCACAAGTAGGTTGCTTTAACAAAGGGTGCCTTGGTATTCTCTATCGTAAACACTTATTCAAATGACTTTTGGTATTCTTTACCTCGATGCTATTGAAGACGCCAGATCACTCAATCTGTCTTTAGTGCTTGTTTGTCTACTTTCTACGGAGTCACGTAATTTTTCCAGATCATGTGACTGTCCTTGTGCTGTAGTGTCGTCAAGATTTTCATCAATGCTTTCTCTATCTTCAGCTCTTTTCAGTGTATCATTTTCTACAGACAAATCTTCTTCTTTGCCGTCGTCTTCACTTTCATCTTTGAAAGACACTTTTCCTTCCTTTGTTGGAACGTCGTCACGTTTGTCGAAATCGGCTTCATCAGGAATATCATCAACAGACACTAGGGAAAAAAACTAATGATCTCAAAACTGAGATGCTCAAGATGTATAAAGCATGCTGTATTTTGTCAAACGGTTGGAGCATGAGTGCAGGCGATAATCTAAGATCTTTAGAATTTCGCAATAACTTATAAGAGGGATACATCTGTCACCTCTGTCATTAGAATGCTGTATAAATAGTCTGAAATTCCTAATGCAATATAGTGGCTGGAAAAACACTTGACTGTTTATTAAGCTTATCTAACACTTGATCAGGGCTAAGAGCACTATAAGGAGTAATTGGGAAAAATAAAAAGCGTCTTAAAATGACAGAGTCCTTTTGATGAATAAAATATCTCCAGGCATTGGTCATTGTTAGGAGGCGGTGAAAAAGGGCTGGTACACATGCAGGCACGCTAGGTTTTGTAATGGTAACCAACCCTCCTCTCACACCTGCTAAGTACCTCTGTTTGCTCTTATATGTCACACATTAGCCTGGTCCCTATAGCCCCCCAAATCTCCAAACAAAAACAGCATCCTTAAGAGGAGAAATGAGAAACCAACCAATCAGCAGTCAGCGACAAATAATCACTGAAATAAATCCATCCTGAAGCAAAAGCCAGAGTTCTACTTCATGTAACTTTACCGTTAGTTGGTGAGCTTGGAGTGCCTTCTTTTCTGTATACAGGAGCATCTTTGTCACGTCTCCACGGTGCGTTACCTCGCATTCTCTCATAACTTCTTGCAGGTTTGTCGTATCGTTTAGATGAAGGGACGCGTTTAGCAAAACCGCTAGACTCCCTGACTGGTGGTGTCATTATGTCTCCAATCCTTTCAATTGCATTCAATAACTAAAATAAAGTGATAGTTTGAAAAACTAAAGACAAAGGTAGAATATCATGGGGTTTTTTGATAATTTTCGTCACACAAACCCTTCACTTTTTGTGTCAGTGCTTTCCGAGACTTCGCTGTAGGCGTTTTTTCTTGTCAAGATTACAGATTGGGTTCCCTGTGGCAAGTTAATTACGATAAATATAGTCCTCAAAAAATATCGGAAATATTTTTCATTCATTTATCCAAAAAGTTACAAAGCCAAGCGTTTCGTGCTTTTACGACCCAGACAACACTCAGCACGGCATGTTTTTGGTATTTTGACTACTCTACAATAAATTTGAAATAAATTTGGTTACACGCTATTCCTTTAATTAAAGCCAAAACCAGACGCCATAGGAGTTGTCAAGGTTACAGAAATATGAAAACAGCACTAAGAGAAAAACCGAATGTAGCGTTCCCGTTTCAGAAGCAAAATAACATTCTACGTGTTAAGTTTTCACGAGGAGAAAATTGATGAAAAAACGATTGACTGTTATTTTATCAACTCAGCGGTGTACTTACGACGTTAGAGCTCTTGAATTCTCTATCCATATTCTGAGTTATTTGCTCGATAACCTCAAGCTGTTGGCCCATTTCTTCTAAACGATGTGATATGCGCTCCTTGGAAACGCTGCGGACAGTATTCATCCTGTAGAAAACAAAACAGTACAGTCTTTAAAATAGCATACATAACTTCTGGTGTTTGGTTTGGTTTAAATTTGTTTTGTCCTGAATTATCTTCAGACTCGGCTTTTTTATTAACTGGTTTTAAAATTATTTCTCCATTTAGCTTAATTCTGTTTATATTTCAGTATAACTCGCTTTAGAAATTTGGAATATTTTTCCGAGAGTCGAAACAAATGAAAAGAATTCACCTGGTGCTTCCAGTAATAGACCTTTCCCGAATTCGCTTGGATGATCACGAAACAATGGTTTGAAGTCGAGGTTGGCCTTGATAAACAAACGAATCAAGTTCAGTCTCGACCCAGAACCATTGTTTGGTGATGATCCAAGTGAATACGGGAAAGGTCTATTGATTAGAATATGGAGAGAATATTTTAGCACTTTTGTTTGTTACGTAGGACTGACGACTATCGACAGCGAAATGGCTGGAATTTTCAATAAAGTAAATGTAACACTACTTCACTTTTAAAACGTAGGGAAAAACTAAGTCATTTGGACAAGTTGATTACCCTACACTAATTCAAAAGTATTACAGCCATGGATAGTCATGCAAAAGTATACTTGAAGACGTGTTTCCTTCTTGGGAAATTTGTGTTGCTGCTTACCGTTGTGTTGGTATATCGAAAGAGTCCATCAAGTGTACAGTCAAAGAGTCGTACTGTTGAGGCTGTTTATCGAGTCTCTCGGGTGACTGACGGTCAGAACGCTCTTCATTATCTTTATATAAATAATACGACTGAATTAACATATCACGACAGCAGGCAGACTCAGACCCCGTCCGCACTAATGCGTTTTCGAAAGGCTCCGTTTTCGTCTCACCGAAAACGCATCGCGATTTCGCAGCTTTTTCGCCCGTACACTACTAAAATACGATAGGCCTCCGTTTTCAAATGTCTCCATTTTGAAAAGCGTTTTCAAATGTATGCATTTTCCATGAAAACGCTCAGCGTTTTCGATTGTTTTAGTGTGGACGCAAGGCCAAAACACATCGAAATGTATGTGTTTTCAAACGAAAACGCATTAGTGTGGACGGGGTCTGACTAGATTATCAATGGCTTGATAATCATACTTAGATTCACTGATTATATACAGCGTGTCTATCAGCCCTAATTATACATCAGCAAGTCATCACGAAACATAGCCAAGGGACAGGTGATATACATTAGATCACGTGATCCTGTCTGCCTAATTTAATTAAATTAATGCCATTTCTGTTTTCGTGTGAATAATTCGAATAAAATGCGTCGTTACTGTTAATATTCGGACACCGATGCAACTGTTGCGCGCGACGTCGCCGGCGACGTTACACGGGTGAACACACGGTACGATTTCCCCGTTGCGAGCAACATTGCAGGCAACGTTGCATCGTGTACCCGAGTTTTCACGGTAAAGCACGGTACAGCCACAGCCCGACTATGAACTTCTTATATAATTTTCCATTCATACAAAATCTTCTCTAAGTCATTTCATTACTATTTGAAGTAAAACAAGAACACCACTGACCTGTTTGCTGTTCTTCATCGAAATCGATTTCATCTGTATCATCAACCACGTGGTTTTCCTCTTTTTCGTGCTTTCTCGTTGCCATGGCACTGTCTTTAACCTTTTCCCACAGCTTGCTATCAATATCCGCCACACTTATGAATTGGTTAGCACCGTCTTTGTCCTTCAAGGGCTCACTGGTATTACCATCCGGTACGTTCCTGTCATCACCATCAGGGTCGGTATCCTGGCCCCGGTCACGTGGAAACGTAAGACCCATGAATATATCAGGAGGGAGTACTGGGGCGAATGACTTTGGCTTGTCTGATGCAGCGCCTTCATTGTTTTCCATTACTGGTTCAGTTTGATTTCCTTGGTTTGATTTTGAGCGAGAAAAGTCGTCATCTTCAACTTGAATTTCGATACTATTTTGTTGTTTTGAGCGCGTTTTTCTCAAATCATCGTCTTTAAAGTGAACATTAATTCCTTTTTCGTGTTTTGTTGATCGCTTCCTTGCAACTGGGCGATCATTTTCTTTAATTTCTTCTAACTTAGGTTGCTCATGTCTGGTGTCTCGTACCTCGTGTTTCGATGCCAACTCTTCCCTCGCACATGTTTCTCGTTCACTGCGTTCCTTGAGCGCCAGTTCTCTTATACGTGCTTGTTGTTCAATGCGTTCCTGGAGCGCCATCTCTTCCCTGACACGATTTCTCACTTCTTCTTCCTCTCGTTTCTTTTCTATTTCTTTCTTCACTTGCTCCTTTACTTCTCTTTCCATTTCTTCTTTCATACGTTGCTCAAGCTCCTTATCAAACTGTTTTCTAACTCGTGTTTCAAGTTCTCTACAATACTGATCTACCTGGGGATTGGTCACTGTTGGTGTACTGTGAACGTTAAAATACATTTGTTCTTCTTCTGAAAGATCAAAGTTTTCAGAGATATCTGACAATTCAACTAAGTCACTTTCTCCACTTAGTCCGTCCTCAAGGATGACTCCTGATGCCTCTGGAGCTTCGTCTGTCTTCTTCTTAGCTTTACTTAGTTTTGTTCGTTGGGCTGGCTTAACCAGCACTTGCTTTGGCTTTACTTTCTCTCTCTCTTCTTCATCTTCACGCATTTGTTCTCTTCTTCTTTGCCTAGTATTTGAAAGAAGGATAGTGTCTGTTAAAATTAAAAACGCGTTGTCCAAAAATGAAAGCAAAACTCGCGAAGCACTAAAATTAATTAAGCAAAAATTTGCCTTACGCAGATGTGCCAATCGATTCTAGCTTCACTACTGACGTCATCAACCAGCGCGCGCATACCGCCCTTTTCTACGATCTTAACATGAAACACTCGAAAGGTATTTAACTGCGCAGCTGCACTGTTTACGCCCATAATTAGCGCGCGCATGGTGCATTAATGGTACTTTTCGATTTAATGATTTGGAATTTGAATTCGTTTATCTATTTTCAATTTACGCCTTTTAAAATTAATTAGGTCTGCTGCACACTGTGTTGTACGGATAAATTCTACAAATAGTCTCACTGATACTGATAAACATTAATATTTTTCAGGATCAAAAAGCTGCACACATCAATATCTTCTTGGCACATCACTTCGGAACCATTGTTTTATGATACACAAAAGTGATTTCGTGAATTCAAGTCTTGAAAAATAAATTACCTTGACATTGTTTGTCTCGGGTCTCTTGTTTGATCGTCCTTTTCTCTGTCTGCTTTGTACCGTTTCTCCTGTTTCCTCTTTGGCTTGATATTTTCTTTCTCCAATGTTGAATATCGAAAAGACTCCTCCTTTCTTTTTCGTTTCTTTTCGAATACAGCGAGTTTATCTGCAGGAACAAGTGTTGGTTTTGGTTTCTTCTCTGGCATTCGCAGCAGAGTCATTGGTGTATCCTTCTTGAGAGCATCGCCAGTCGGCAAGTTTCTAAAAACAGAGGATCTTGATTGCTTTTCTGGCATATGAAGCAGAAGACTTCCAGCACCACCTGCCTGATTTGACTCTCCCTTCTTCAGCAACACCAAAGGATCATTATTTCTGCTAAATTCAAGAAACTTTATTTTACTAAGATCTGGCTTGTTTTGGTTCTTGTCCTGGTTCGTGGGGAAGTGAAGAAGAGGTAAATTACGAGACTCACAAGGGACTTGGAACAATCGAAAAGTTCTTGCATTTGACTGATGCAGTGGAGCTTGTTTTGGAATACGAAGTAATGGAAAACTAGGGTTTTCTTCAGTGGACTCGCCTTGTGGGTATCTTCTAAACATCTTCATGGGATTACTAGAACAACTTTCATCTCCAGAATTTGGTTTCTCGTTCATGCGCAACAGTGGAAAAGGAATGTTGAAGTTAGTGGGATCGTTTTGTTGCGGCCATGCAAATCTTGGTGGGTGCTTTTGTCCATTATTGAAATTCAAAGGTATTTGATTGTACACTGGCTCTTTTACAACATCTCTAGATGTCCCTTGGTTTATTATTTGTGAAGGGTTCGGAGAAAAAGCAGTTTGACAGCTTGCGTCTCTGCTTTCATCGTACTGCGCACTGAAGTCAACTGCCTTAGACGAAAATCCTTTTTCCGAGTGATCAGATAACTGATCAAATCTACCAGCATCTGCAGAAATACTTGTATTTGTCTGAGGTTCTGTTTGCGACGCAGTCTCTTTTATCCTGGTCTTCATATTGACAGCACCTTCACTGGAGGAAACATTTGGAGGATCGGACGTCATTGTCGATAGCTTTAATAACGGAACATGGGTTACATTTGAGGTACCGCTAGGCTGGTTACCCGCATTCGGAGGCCTATGTAGGAAACATATCATTAGTGGTTATGTAGCTCAGAAAGTGAAAAGACATATAACTCGATTAAATGGCAAGCGAAACAAACAAACAAATGATAATTCATGGCAGAATGTAGATAATGGCTTACAAGGAAATATCGTTACAAGCACTGAATACCTTAAAACCAGAAGCAACTCCACCCCTCCGTTGAGTGCCTGGACGGCGCTGTTTCCAGGCAGTACATCACGTGACCTGTCAACCTTTTGTTGCTCATTAGTGACCACATCTTGAACATTTGGCCCTGGTTTGCTAGGTGTTGAGTGGAAAACTCGCTCTGATGATTGAGCTTCCTGAAGTGAGTGACGTGCAGTATCCGCTCCATGATTGGTTGGAGTAGCTGGACTTGTGTCACGAGGATCGTGGCGTAAGAAGGAGATTTGTTCATCAATCACGTGATCTCTTGTTTTGTTAGTAGATGATACTTGCTTATCACGTTTAGCCTTTACGTTAGGTTTAAGAATTTTTGGTATTTCAGGATCATCTGTCACAAACAAAAATCGAAGTATGATGCTTGTGAAATGCACTCCCCAATTACTATGGATGTCATCGAAGTTGGTTTTTACGACAGAAAAAAATGTCATGGCCACGCCCCTAAACGTCTACGATTCCGCCCACAAATTATCACTTTTAGTCGACATTTCTTTGCAGTAGGTTAAATCGTGTGAGGATCACAAGATGACGAATAGAAGTCGAGTACCAAAAATATAAGTGGACCAAATTCTGCATAGAAGAAACTGGCTGACATGAGCTGTTTCAGCATCAGTTGAGTCTTGTACGACAAAAGTGCAGGTAGTCTAAACACAAAATATCTAGATGGCTCTAAACTTCCATTTTCTTTTCTCTTTCGCGTTTGTTAATTAGTAAAAGGATGCCGCCGCACGTGCGAAAAGGAATGTAGCTAAAACGTTGAAGTTCATGGGCAGAGTTACAGACGCTTCAATGCGTGACCGTGACACGTTGTTCAGTCATGAAAACCCACTTCGGTGACATCCGTAGTACTTGCCAAAACAAGCTGGTACAAACATCCTGTGTCGATTACGGTAGCTATCAAAAGTTACAAAAACAATAACTTATCCAATTTACCTCTTATGCCTGATGCTTTTTCCAAGGGAATACCACCGTCCCGTGTGTCCTCTGCTTGCACATCAAGATTGAGGGGTCTTTTCGCTGATTTGCTTTTCTTGCGCGATCTCTTTTCTTTGGACTGTGCTGTATCTTGCATAGGACTCGCGACTGTGACATCAAGGTTAACAAAAATTAATGAATATGTTAAGAATACCCTCAACGGGTGCTTCTGTATTCTTGCTTGCTCTTTTCGATAGCCAACTATCGAAACAAAGTATGGGGGAAATTAGAAAAGAAAAATAGAAGAAAGCTGGGCACCTTCAAAAGTTACTAAGATAACATGCTTTTCTTCCCGTCAAATAGTAAATAATAATCTTGGCATGTTGTACCTGTGTCTGAGCGAGTTGATGAAGTTGCTGCTTCGGTCCTTTTTCCATGTCTTGAACGACCTTTCCTAAAACCTCTTTCTTCCTTCCTTCCATGGCTCTCTTCTTCAGTGGTTGGGCTCTGGACCATAATTCGTGGGATATCTGTATCACTTGATGCCCTTCTCAGTAAAGCGCCTGTTGGCCAATCTGCAGTGAAATCTTGGATAGGTAATGCCCTCTGTTGTTCAAGGCATTCTTGTTCGGCTGAAGAGGGTTGGTCAACAGGCTTTGGCACCTGCTTCAAAAACTCAGGATTTACCTAAAGCAGGAAAGGATTCATACACAGTTGAAGGTTTCAAGGTTCAAAATTATCTTATGCATTGGGTATATCGTTTCTTGGCATAGAGAAACTAGAACTCAATACCGGCCATGCAAGGTTCCAGTAGTCTAGTTTCTGCAAGAGAGTTGATAAACAAATGAGATTAACACTTACGTATTCATTTAGCTCCCAAGGACCATAGATGTTTTTCAACAGCCACAAACTATTGACTAACATCGGTAATTCTACGTGAACTTTCATCACTGGAAGCACATCGTTGGCCCGTGTTGCTGCTTTGTCAATGTTGCTACTACTTGGAAGAAAAGAACCTTCGGATGACCACCTGATATATAGAAAAGTTAAAATAACATTGGATAACTAGAATCGCATCATTGCATCACCGACGTTTTTTCTGTTATCAATTTTATCGGACCCTGAAACAACCTCTGGGCTGATCTAAGTCAGGGCACGGCTAACTCGCAGATCGAATTGGAATTTAGCGTGTTGGGTTTTGTGGAGGGAGGAAAACCGGAGAAAAACCATCGAATCGAGGAAGAGACCCAAGAAGAACTCTGCTCACATGACAAGCGAGAAACCCCAGAGGTGACAGGCGAGTGCGCTGCACCACGTCACCCTTGATTCTACTACCACCCAAGACCCTTGAGAAACTCACCTACTCAACCAGACTAAATTTGGCAGGATCTCCATGATTTCATTCCCAAGAACAACAATCCCTGAATTCGAGGTTGCTTTACTAACATCATCCATACTGCTGCACCGTCTAACGTCTGTCTGCCCAACGCGCCCGGATCCATCCCGACCATGGAAATGTCTACTACCAAGTCTATTCGAACGAACATCAGAATAGCTTTGGCTACGATACAAAGACGTTCCCATAGGAAACTTCTTTCTTTTATCCACACTTGCCTTGACTTGAAACTCTTTCAAGGCTTTGTTTTCAGAAAATGTAAATAACTTTTCATAAGGAAGAAGCAAGGGTACTGAACCTGTCGTGACTTGTCCGCTGCTCTTAGAGGCGGTCTTTGTAAAAGTGATGACAAAAAAGGTGTCGAGAAAATCAACATACGATTGAGAGGTTTCGAAGATTGTTGCTCCAACGTTAGGCAGGTTTTTACTTGTACTGAAGGAAATTTGGTGCTTTGCTTTGATACTTGGCAACTCCTCTTCGGTGTTAACACGTGGAAACACTTCCACTTGAACGTTGCTATAGAGACGCGCTCGCTCTTTCAGTTCATCTTCCCACTCAACGCACTTCATTCGGTAAAAAATCGACAAAGGCTCATCCGAATTTTCTTCCTCGATGCTTCCAGCTTCTCGTAAGGTTATTCCACGAAACTGCGTCATAAGACGCTTGAACTTCGCTCTACCTGATGTGCTTGGAATGAGATTTGGGTCTGGGAAGTATTGGGCTGTTATCTCCGCTGTAGCTATACTGGGTTGCATCTCGGATAGAAGGGTTAGTAAGGCGTCCGTGACTTGGGATGATGCTCCGAGGAAAGAACTGAATGGCTGTAGTTCGAGGGTCCATCGAAGAGTTTCCCAGCACAAACCGTCGATTAGGTCTGCTGTCTAGAAAGATAATGGGAAACTCCTACGTGAAAACAAAACCACTACAACACAGCAAATTTTCAACTGAAGAATTTCCAATAGGCCTTTCCCAAGGTACATGGTTGAGTGAGTCCAGTACTAGCCTCTCGATTTCACTATCCTAGCAGTTTCTTCGTGGTGTTATTATGTAAATTATATATTATTTAATCAGCAACTCTTCTTTACTTTATTGTCCGAAGTCCCTTGTATTAGATGAGTACATAAGTACATAGCTTAGTACACGATGGTACGTACTGAAATCAAGGGTTTGGCTAGTACAGGACTAACTCAACTATATCTTGAGAAAGGAGTATTAGAACCGACTGTTCAGCGATGAGAAAGTATTCTTCTCTTTCCTTTCTTTCTTTCTTTTTCCCATTTTTCACGAAATTAAGATAATTAGAAAGGTATATGTACCTGGGGGTTAGCTTCTGCTTCATTTCTAGCTCTTCTGTATTTCCTGGCACACAAGCTCATCTTATCTCGGGCATGGAGCATCCACATGACAAAACAAAACTGCTGGAAGCAAGCCAATACTACACTGATGGATGAACTGTGGATGGTACTTGACCGGAGTGGGCTTGGCTTTCCTAAGGGGGGAGGGGTATTAAATCATAAGAAAAAAAAAACAATCATAATATGTAACGAAATTTGGAAACATCATAACTGATTCCAGTACCTTTGGTTTTTGGAGAATTTCTTTTCAAAGTCTTAATCAAGTTCTCCTCAGCTGCAGCAAACGTGCTCGTCATCTCAGAGTGACTCACGAGAGATTGTGGAAAAACAAAGTCTTGGTCATCTTTTGGGATGACATACCATTTCTCATTGGCTGCGATTAGTTCCTGGACATACCACTGGATGCAAGCAGCCATACAGTTGGACGAATGGAATAAAGTCAAAAGCTTCTGGACTAACTGCGCGACTTCTGAACGTAACCGACGTTCGCGGTAAACGCGAGGCAAAAGAAACTCCTGCAACAAGTGAGAATTGAGTATATGAAATTCACAACAATTTTACGCGCCAAAATCATATCAAAAAGTTACGTTATTATGAATGTGAATGTTAGTAGATTAATGAAGTGAACAGTACAAAAGTCAACAGAAACTTATGAGTAGTTACTATAAATATTTTTCCCTTTCCCCGCTCGTTTTCGACCTTAAAGATACATCTATTATTTCAAAGATTATGGGGCCCACGCAGCTGGTATTTTTTAGCTTCCGTCAATCAAAATAATTACCAGCTCAGAAAGTAGTTTGATTGACAGAAACCACAAGATCATCAAGTCTAAAATTTAGTCTAGTATTCTGGGTTGTGTAATGATGAAAAGTGGTCAAATGATTTTTGTAAAACGTACCTTTTCGGCGCTTGGTGGCTGGGGACAGAATAGTGGAGGTGCAGGTAGGTACAGTTCCTCTGGCACAATCCACTCCATCTGGGACACTAGGTCAAGCAAGTCATGTAACATCTTCCAGGTTAAGATAGGTACGATATCCAGTCCAGCGACCACACTCGCTTGAAACATTTTCCCAACATCTTTCACTAATTTATCATCGATCTCGAGCTCTAACTTACCAGGGTTAGGTTCTTCAACCATTATGCGATCTTTCTTCGGAGAGGAAGTGGCATCTTCTGCTAATTCGATAGGAATTTTCTGAATAATTGGTAGTGTGGATTGCGACGAGTAAAATATCGGTTGCAACCGCATGAGGACAACTCTTTCTGGCGTAATGTCGTCAGGAAGGCTTGGGAATAAAGTTGGAGGTAGCTTTTCTGGCTGTGAATACTTTGATATGTTCGTATGCGCCACAGATAAAAGAAGAGCGTGTTTCCAATCACCAAGGTTGTTGGTTAGCCACGCTGCTTCGCCTATCAACCCAGACACCAGCATAAATTCCAGTGCATTATTAGCGCTCCAGATATCTGATATGCCTTGATCTCTTACAGCAGATGATACCTTATCCCTATCAAGGTGCAACACTTCGACTCCTTGAGACAACGCGAAGGATTCGTCCGAAGTGCTTTCGAGTTTATTAGGTTCCACCATGTAAAAGGGCGGTAAGGCTTCTGGATGGTACGATGGAAAAATATAGAGCGGTAGATTAGAGAAATAAGCTGCCATGAACCGACCAAGGGTTTGTACTGCAGGAAGACCACATTTGTCAGCTACACGGAGGATGGGATACGTTTGAAGGAGTATACTAAGTACTTGACTCGTAGTGTAATCCTGACCCCCTGATGCACGGAAACTCTCGATGATGGGAGTGAATAAGGAACTCAGTGAAGAATCAAAATGTTCCAGAGGTGGTTCCATCAGAGAAAACACGAGTTCTAGAGCCGATCTCAGGTTGTACTGCTGCAGATTCACATAAAGTATGGCAAGTAAAGTCTGCGCTGTCTTGTCATTAAGATTGACAGATGACAAAGCATCAGGAGTATTTGTCATATCTCGTCTGTGTTGCGGTGACTTCCCTATACTACAAGCATCTAAGAGACGATCAAGGGAGCCTGCTTTTCGTAATCTCGTTGGTGTGCTTTGCTTCGGAGTTTGATTTCCACGGTTTGCACGTTTTCTTCCAAATAGCGAGTCACTGGGACTATCTAGCAAGGGTAGTCCAGCAGCAGCGACCGCAGTGTCATCTTGGTTTCGTTCAACGAATGATGCGACAGCAGATGCATGTTTACCAGGACCTGTAGAGGGTATTGCCACCCCAGCATCCTGTAGCTTCTTCTGTACATCACACAACAGCTGCGTCAGTGTATCTTGCGAAGGACTGCCATCAACCTCATCATCAACCTCCTTTCTTTGTTTACTAAACCTCTTACAAGATTGGGCAGTGTAGTTATACAAAAATAGCCATGGAGCCGACAAAGAGGAAGTTACTTGTGATCTTTGCCTGGAGAAGCCTTCAGAATCATCACCGACGCTCGACGATTCTATTTCATCAAATTCTTTGCCACCTTTTGGATCGCTAGGAATAGTTTTGGTAGGACTGAAGCGATCTTCCAAGTGGCCTTTTGAATCAACTGATTTTGAGCTCCGCTTCCATGAGTAAACCATGTCGAGAAGGACCTCTGAGAATTCCAGAAATTGGATTGAACTGGAGATTTTGAGCATATCTGAGAATTGTCTGCAGGCTAGGATTTCTTTGATGATCCCGTGAATTAGCCTTAACGCCAAGGAAAACGCATTCCTGTTCTTGGAATCCCATTGAAAAAGCTCCAACGCCATCTTGAAGTAAGTAAAACAATCTTCCAGCCTCTGGGCCTGAGAACATGATTTCTGTCCTGTGTGGAGTTCTCTCGCTGTTCTTGATAACATCTTGAGCGAACTGGTCAGACTTCCTTCCAAAGATTTATGATCTCGCAAGAGAACAGAAAATAATTTAACGACCATACGAACGACGGAGTAAATCACATGACTGATGTCTTTTGTCCAGTTGAGTCCAGCTGAGGTACCAATCGCAAGGGCTCTGAGCGAAACATTTTGTGCTTCTACGAATTTCCATGCTTTGTCTTTGTTTTCTGGTGAAGTGTACTGTTCGGGTGTGATTATGGGCATAAAAGCAATTCCTTGGTCACCAGTTGCGAGTCCGTAACCTTGTGGCGAAAGAAGAAAATACCATAAACTAATCAGGGATGCTGCTAGAATTTCAACGATACAAGCCTGCAAATTAGCGCCGGTCATCGGAAATTTGTCCAGTAAATTTGAGGTCTTAACTGGCGAACGCTCAGTCTGGCCAGACACGATTGTTCTATCAAATTTTCAAAGTGGGAAAATTTTTTGTCCGACCACAGCAGCTGCATATCAGGTCAAACCTTGTCTCTGGCCTGACATACAGCATGGCAGGTTAATAGAAAAAACAATAGCGTAAATGGAATGAGTCGTTTTACGTAAAAACCCACGATTTCTAAATGCGAGCAGCTCCTCCATTTCCCTTGCATGGTAACTTCGTTGTTTTGATAATTTTGGCCGAGGGAAGTTTAGGGGGCTTTCAGTTATTATCACATGGGGGGGGGAGGTCGGCAAAATTGTAATTGTAGGGGTTATGTTATTTTGAGAAAGTGGTTAGGGGGGCATCACATATTGAGAAGCTTTTTGAGAAGGGTTGTTTGAAAGTTCATGTTTTTTAGTATGTCCCAGAATTATTGCAGGATGATGAAAGGGGGTTTATGCAATTGCTACCTCTACAATGGAGGGGATTTGGGTTATGTTTGTAAAGTTTTCCATGTGATTTTGCCGACCTCCCCCCCCCTCCCCCCCATGTGCTAATGAATGAAAGCCCCCTTAGCATCGAGCTTTAGAAACCCGATGCCCAGGGGAAGGTTCTCGCTCGGTTAGCAACAGTGCTAAAAAATAGTGAGCAAGAAAAATGGAGACTGACTACACTACACGATTTCTAAGTCAACGCTCTCCCTAAACATCTTTTCCTTTTCTTTGAAAGAGCAACTGCAAAGTACATTTCTACGGCTAACTATCAAAAGACAAAAGCGGATAAATGTGCGCTGTAGTTTCCTGATAGTTCACATGCGAAGACATTTCTCAGCTTCGTTGCAGTAGTTCACCACTTACGATGGAATCATCTCAGTATGTTACCTGCTAAAGAACCAGAGCTTGACAAAGTGTTTTCGCTCATATCCTCTAAAGACTGCACCCGACTCAGGTTAGAGTCCAACTGGAATAGATTAACACGGCTGGCTGAGTAAGGCTGCTGTTCGACATTTTGATCAACTTCCACCTCAGGAACAAGCCTTTAAAAAAATAAAAAAATAAAAAAAACCCAGTTAACATGGGCTCTTCCTTCCTGTACCAACAGCTATTGTATTAATGGTTCTTTGTATTGGAGGGTATATTGTTTAGCTTCAGTTCTATTGGTTTCAGCTTTTAAAAAAGGTAAAATAACTTTAATTTATCTAACGTCGGTAGTTTCTTCAGCTACAAGGCTTGTATCAATGGAAGCCGACGTGGAGCACTTTACCCCCTCTCTCCATCAGTGCTCTGTTTTTAAGGGTATTTAAAGCTAAAGCTACACGGATTAGAGAGGTGAAACAAGTGTGTGAGGTCACTGAAGATCGAACTACGCACCTCTTGCTTAGCAGGCAGCGCACTAACCAACTACAACACACTTGTTTCTATATTGCGTATTGAATTGCGTGGTTTGTGCTGTTGGTATACAAAGGAGCCATAACACGAATACGCTAAGTACATCAACAAATTTTGGGGTTAAAGAATAAAAGTGCATAAGATATGAAGACTAGGAGGTATGAAATTGAAAAGAAAGATGGGAACAGTCAACTAACCTAACTTTTCACCACCCAAGAGGGCATGCACGCTGCGTCCTTACCGTGAAACAGAAGTCATTAATGACAATATGATTCCTTTATAGTTAGCTTTGCCAGGCAACTGCATGACATTCACAAGGTAACCGTCTGAAGTTAGAATCACAGGAAGTTTTGGGTGAACTGAAACAGAAAATCTCTGTCGCAGGACGTCAGCATTTGAGTTTGAGGACATGGATGAGTCACTTTCTCCATTGGTTTTTGGTTTGCTGTGAACGATTCATGAATACAATCATGCTTCTATCATAATGTAAATGCATTATGTGCACAACACTCCTCGAGACGCTGCTGCCTTCAACGGGGAAATCACATCGCATTTCGCACCCAACAGTTGCACAGGTGGACATATGATGTGTTTTCCCTGTTGCAAGCGATGTCGCATCGTGTGTCCGAACCTTTAGATACTTTAGCAGCTACACTATATACACAATACATGTATACGAGTTAGAAACAACCAGCGACAACTCAAAAAAAAAAGTTTTAAAGCTTGTGAAAAGAAATTCTGAGTTGACAATTCTTGTGATTAATGGAGGTCAAATACAATGTACATGTAATGAGACTAGTACAGTTATGTGATATTCATAAAACGAGTAGCAGTGCTTTATCAAATAAAAAACCCGAGGCGTAGCCGATAAAACACGTGCTGCTCGTTTTATAAATGGTTTAAACAACGTATAGGTATGTTCAGTCATTTTCTGCTGAATTTTTAAGGAATGAACTAAATTTGGCAGAGAAAATCCAAGTTAAAGTTGATGGAATCAAGACCATTCTATATCAGAGATATAAAACTCCTCCATGGTCACTGATTTCCATTGTGATTTGCTCATTAATTATTCACAAGTTTTTTACATAATTATTACTGTAAATAGGTGTAGAAACTACATAAGGAAATAATTACCGAAAACTTATTCTTGGATGTAAAGGGAGGTAGAAATTCGGACCCATGTCAACAGAGCATTCTGCTGTACTGATGAGCACAGGTTCACCTAGTTTAGTTAAGATAGCAAGGGAACCACATCGAGTAATCACCACCAGTAGTAAGTTGTCTTTTGTCCAGGACATGTCTGCTATCCACCATAACCTTAAAAAATAAGAATTAATTATTATTTCTTTATTAAACCTTCAATTATGAATATTATTTACTTTTGTGCTCAAGTCCCAAATATAATTGGTGCATCCCTTAAAAAATCCCAGAGGTGTACCCCTTAAAAAATTCTGGGGCCAATAAAATCTCATTCCTGGCATGAAATGAATTACAAAGTACAATATATACATGTGCATCTTGAAATAGACACATTGTCACTTCATGTTTCCAACTGTGACACTCATTACCCCTTGAAAAATCCAAATTCTCCCCCCTAGACTGGAGTGGTATGAATATTTTCTACAAGTAACTACTACACAAAAGGAAAAACCCTGAAGAATACTAACTTTCCACTGGCTGGCACATTGTCATTTCTCACACTCCCACATCCCTTTAGATCTGTGACAACAGCCACTGAAGAGCTTGCTGTAGAATAAAACATCATTCTAGAATCTGTAGGAATCTTCTGGTTCATGGCAATAGCCAGCACTTGGGCATCATAAGAAAAACGTGCAACATAAGCCTTGCTAGACTTGACTACTCTCTTTGCTGGAGTCAGACTATGAAGGGGGTGAACAAAGGTGAGCCATTTGGCAGAAAAAGCTAGAGATCCACCTGTTAATAAAGATAATTATTGTTAATTAATTATTAATTAATCCATTTAGAGATAAACATTGGATAATTGTGGCAAGGTTGGTTAGTTACTCTGTTTGCTACATGTAAGACAGGCCTTTATTATTAATTTCCCAGCAGGATCTGTGTCTATGTACTCTTTGAAGTGGAAAGTATAAAGTGCACACTACCATGTACATGCATGCACTGCTCTACTGATAGAGTGAAGTTCATGTGAGTGGGAATAATTAGTCAAATTCATACTAAGTCATACTGTACTGTAGGTATACCATACCTCAATTGTATCCATAGCATAGCTCTATATTGATTGAAGGGTTCACATGAAAATAATGGGAAGCCACTCCAATGAAATGCATACCTTGTTTCATATTGACTCTAACAGTCAGTATCATTTATTTTCCACTCATAAAAATCCACCTTATATAGTGTACAGAGGTTTTGTAAGACCATGTGACAGCAGCCATGTTGCATGACAGAACAAAAGAATCTCTTTCCCCTAAAGGATGGAAGTCTTTCTCATGTAAAACGATTTTATTGTTTCTGCCATGCAACATGGCTGCCATGCAAAACCTCTGTAATATTTAATTAATCTTTTTTGGCTTACCACTATCAATACTCAGGTTTGAGCCTCCTTCAGTTCTTTTTGCAACAAGTTCCATTCCAAAAATTCCAGATGTCTGAGGCCATGTTAATTGTAGTGTGGTTATGTGCATTTTGTTTCCCTTGTTAAATATCCAAGAAACCATAGCACACTGCCCATAAACCTTGTGAAATAATATACAATATGAACACTAAATGCAGTAAAATGCAGTACCTACACATAACTTGTGTACAGTGGAATAAACGTCTAATTCTTATGACCCGAAAACCAATAGAGCAGATTTTGTATGACTGTGGAAAGTTTGCTGCATGATTGGTGCCTAAGTGTGCCTTGCCACAACCATGATGTTTTCTAGAATTTTGATATGCCTTGCTGTGCCTTGACTGTCACCACCATGTTCATGCTGTGAGCTTTTCAAAGTCATGAAATCTGTTCTATGTTTTGGCTCATTTACATCATGAAAATTGAGCAGCACTTCACTCACTTGATCAGCATAGAATATTCCGTTTACTGCACTTTCCTTATCTTTGTCTGATGGCAAGAGATATTCCCCACTCTGGATCTGTACCCATGTACCAGTAAATGGCTTACCTAGGATGTAAAAGAAAATACATGAACATACTAAAATCATCATCATCAAGATAATAATAACTTTGAATTCTTAAAAATCCATTCCATGTAATCTCAATGCTCTTTACAAATCATACATGTATGTACAGATGAGGAAGTTAACACAATAGGTCTTTCCCAAGATATGGTTGAGTGAGTCCTGTACTTGCCAAAGTCTTGATTTCATTAACATAGCAATTTCTTCATGGTGTTATTATGTAAATTATACACTGTTTAATTAACAACTCTTCTTTGCTTTATTGTTTAATCATCCTGAAGTCCATTGTATCAGATAAGTACATAGCTCAGTGCACAATGGTACGTACTGAAATTGAAACTTTGGCAAGTACAGGACTCACTCAACCATATCTTGGGAAAGGACTATTAAAAGAAAACAACTGTTTTAGAAACCTCAGTATTTACATGTACCTCTTGCTTACATACAGTCTGTACTAAAATCTTAACTTTTTGAGATACACATATTTGCCATGGTTTTCTGGGACTACATATGTATACATCAATCACATAATTACCAGGGGCTAATGGAAAAGCATCATTTTCTGTTTCCCACAGAAACAGCTGATCAAGGCCAGACAACAAGAGAATCTTTGTGCCAGAGTTTGATATGAAAAGATGAACAGGTTTGTTGTCTGAAAAAAAGACATAAACATTAGTAAATCTCCTGAGGCTGTAAAAATATGGTTGATAATTTGTTTTCCTATACTAGTGGGCTGTTAGACTTGCTCCAAGTCGACCCTCTTGGACTCACAGAAGCAAAGAAGCGCGCGTAAAAATTAAGCGCGAGCGAAGTGAACGACAAACTCGAGAGAGGT